>BLKR01001432.1:212500-290138 GCA_011170035.1 Teleogryllus occipitalis | reverse complement strand
CTAATTCATTATGAATTTGTTCATTAGAAATAAACCATGAAGCTTTTAAACAAGTTCTGAGACAAGAATTTTGAAATACCTGAATTTTGTTAATCGATGTTTTTGAAGTGGAACCCCAGATTGGACAGGCATACGTGAGAATGGGACGGATCATTGTTAGATAAATTCTAATTCTAATCTACAGGGTCCCTGTGTATGAGATATTTACGCTAATAAAAATATTTTGGCTATAATAATAATAATAATAATAATAATAATAATAATAATAATAATAATAATAATAATAATAATAATAATAATAATAACTGAATATTTACAGCGACATAATAATGTAGCCAAAGTAATTCACCAGGCACTGGCAAAGAATTATCAACTTGTAGAACAGGAGCAACCCTATTACAAATGTAAGCTTCAGCAAGTTATCAGTAATCATTTGGCACGAATATTATGGGACAGCACAATCATAACAGACATGGCGGTTGAAGCTAACAGACCAGATATTGTTTTATTTGATAAAACAACAAGAAGAGCAATGATAATCGATGTTGCAGTTCCCAAAGACGACAAACTGGTGTCAACTATTGCTGAAAAGAAACGAAAATACCAACCTCTCGCTGTGGAGTTGAGGGACATGTACAGGTTACGGAGCGTAGACATAGTGTCTGTGATAGTGTCAGCAAATGGCGTGGTAACCAAGGATCGGTTGAAAACTGGACAAAGGCTGCGATTAAAAGAAAAACACCTCAGAACAGTGCAAAAAGCCGCTTTACTGGGCACAGCAAATATAGTCAGGAAATTTTTGAGTCTCGATTAGGGAAGAAAGCGTTCTTAGAATATGAAGACATCACTTGAATCCATCAAAATGTAAAAGACTACAAGTTTTGAGAACTGTACTAACACAAAACCATAAGTATTAGTATTTCTTCACCGAAGCTCCATGACTTCGTACTGACAAATTGGGTCTTGAGATTGTCCTCCGACACTTTTTGTAGTGAAAAGAAAACAAAGAATAGTAATGATAATAATAATAATAATAATAATAATAATAATAATAATAATAATAATAATAATAATAATAAATGTGTGCGCATAAAATTTTTTTCAGTAGATGCATATATTGAGAAAGGCAGCCGTGATTTTGACGACTGTGGAGCGAGCAGGCAAGCGAACGTGTCGCGTCGGCAACAACGCGCGGATTCTCCATAAGACGCAATGTGTCTTTACAACGTCAAAAGCAGTTTGAGTAAATAATTTTTGTTAATTTTCTCGGAATCGTATTATCAATTCTTAAACATTGGAAGCAGAGCAAAACATGTTCATATAAAAAAGTTACGAAAACAAGGTTTTGTCAAATTTCTTTACCGAGTCATGTGAAGTTGTCCTTAAGTTGAAATATTCTCCAGTTTTAATCTATTTTCGGATGTGTACTTTTAATTTTTTTTTGTTGAGCAGTTTTTAGTTCATCCTGTCATCCCCAATTTATACCTCTCAAGGCATCTAAAGAACAATACTAGTTAAAATTTAAGCATTATGATTAGTTACCCACAAATTAAAATATTGTGTAAAAAATAAAATTCAGATGGAAAGAATTAATATACTGTGTATCAATGACAATGAAGGAACACACCTTAACATGTCCTATTTCACATCACGTCTGCAAATTTGCAACCATATTGCCATAAATGAGTAGATCCAAGAGTAAATAATTGTCTCCACGAAAAAACTGCAGTATTTAAAACTAAGATTCTAATTTACTTTCAAAATGAAGGTAATTGACTACCATCATGATGCATCATAATTGACGTCAATACCCAATCGATTGTAACCACCGAATCGATGTTTGATACAAAGGGTAAATAGTGTGCTTTTACAGAGAGTAAATGGTCTGAGGTTAATGAATTACAATTACATTAGTCTAAGTAGCTATGTGGGTGACAATTACAACACAGAACCAGTATTAGAATTTCTAAAATTATTATATCATTATTAATACTAGTAAATAATAGAACAAATGTGACTCAAAATATTGCCATTAAAACCGTTATAAATTTTAAAGTTGCTAATGAAAATGAAGTTAATGAGATTCGCTTCGGTCTTATGACGAGTCTGAATACATATGTCATATATTGGTAGAATTCTTATAGTGTGAATCCCGAACAATGGGAAGAACTATTGGTATAAGATATGGAACACGGATGAAAGCGATGTGAGTGGACTCTTAGCGGTTCCGAACCCATGGTTTCAAGAAATCCATGTGTATCGGGCCGGCAGATGAGGGTTCTAGTCCCGATGATGACATATCAGATTTTCTAGCTAGTGCACATTACTACTTACTGCAAAGCTCAGTCTGGAGGAGAATTGAAGAGGCCGGCTGCTCTGATCGGTAGTTATCGTTTAGTTTCTCCGATCGATACTAGGCTATATTAGAGTAGTTTTCTAATAAACAGACCACGGACCGCGCGCGTAATTTTTCCTTTATTTGTCCTCTCCTCTCCCTTTACACACACACAATAACTCCGACACTTACATGCACTACAGATGTCGGCTTATCTTGTCATATGCAAGAATAATTAATGAAGAGCATTGCATAGTATACAAATCATTATTTTCAATTATGAAATATCAATCAGAGTTTTTGGAGAAACTTAATAATATTTAAATCTGGAAGGGGATTGTATTTACACTTTGTGAGTTTTATTTAAACACGTTATATTAGAAAAGCCTTTATAGTACTTTTCTTGACTAGATTCTTTGTTTCGCTTTGAAACAATACAAAGACAATCTTTTTTCCCCGCACCCTTCGGGTTTTCCAGAGAAAATTGGAAGGCATTCCTTTCATAAAATCAATTTTGTACTGTATATCAGGGGTAGCGAAAAACAATGTCAACAACAACTGTCAAGCCAGCCGTAGGAAAAGAATGTTAAGAAAAAATAGAAAAAAGTACCACTAAAAACTGAATATTTAATTCTTAAAATCTAAGTAAATATACTTAAATTATACTAATAATGTGAAAAAAATGTATTTCATTTCTAATTAAATATAATTTACATGATTAGTGGTCACTCAAAAACATTTAATTTCCATAAATATTCTCAAGAACTTTCCTTGAATAATTGAAACTAGTCAATATTTCAAGAAATTTGAAAAAGAAAAAAACTTTCAAGAGATCTTCCACGCCACAAATTACTCTGACTCTGATTTAAAATAATTAATTAATATTTTCATAGTGTTATGGATTCTGTATTTTATGAAATGTGTACATCACAATGCATTTGCTACGTCTTACATTGAATATCTAATGTCCTGGCGTTCGTTCGAAGAGCCTGCTTCGTACGAAGATAATGAAAGTTCCCTTCTAGATTATTTGTACATCCTTGATCTATCTCCCCCACCCACACTCCCCTACGCCAAGGCCAGGGAGCGTTGTACTGCGCACCGCAAGGGGTTGTTCAGCTCTTTTCCTTTCAGCGCTGGCGAAAGGGGCGGCGGCGACGCCCGTCCTCTCCGCCCATTGTCATAATGACGGCGGCGGTGGCGGCGGCGGCGACGGTGGCGATGGTTCGATAGCCGCCTAGGGCAACCAGTCCCCCCCCCATTCTGTATTCTATCACACTTGGAAGATGACAAGCCAGCGCACAAAGCAGGCGGGTGAGGGGCTGGATTGTACCCTTCCGATCGCTCGCTTTCTGGAATGCTTGGTAGAATATTCACATCGGCGATTTTCAAAAATATCTAACATTATTGGCTCGCTTTGATAATAGGGAATTATCGCTTTTACATATCACGCAAGATGGTGATCTACTTTCTTTTTGTCTTGACTGTTCCTATGTCTACCTCTTGTTCTTTGTACCGCTGGTAGTGATGTATTTTTGAATAATACAAGTTCACTTCACAACACTAAAGCAGACAGTTCGTTTATTTCACTCATGTACAGTACTTAATTTATTTATACGTTTTTTGTTCGATGGATGTGAGAATTTATTCGTATGTTCGTATCGATGTAAGAATTTACTATATATTCAATATGCGTAACCACAATAGTTGAGCTCTGGCTGAATATTCATTTTCCTTAAAGATTTGCAATTTCTAGTATTAATATTCAAAATTTATTTATGTCAAAATTAACTAAATATACAAAATATTGTAATATACAAAATTTTACCTTATGTTCAAGCACTTATGATCTGCAATGTCTATGTGAGAGCGTGAGCATGAAACTTGCTTTGGTAATTGGACAGGATGAGTCGCCATAGAAGAATTTGAAGACTGACTCAAGTAGAGAGAATCGTCTTCAAGGATCACTTTTGGAAGCCTCGAACCCTTCTATTGAATTCGTAAACAATGGAATTCTTTCTGTAAAGCGTTGGAAAGCTGTGAAATTTTTCTTGTGAGTTGACAGATTTATGAAGGAAGAAGCGATGCGCTTGGAGTTTTATTACCTTCAATTGCAATCGAACCAGACGTCAAGGGTCTCTGGGGGATATCTATCAATATCGAAGTTGAACTCGACTGGAGGCGGAAAGACAAAATGAGTATACATTGCTGGAGCACAATATATAAAAGTGTTGACTCACTACTTTCATTTAATGAATGAAAGCCTCTTATTATTGTCATTTTATTAGCCAATAGAACGGATTACTTTAGATGCGTCTTCTGATTGTCTAATGTATTTTTTTAGTAATAATTATTATTTTGTGTATCATAGGCTTCAGATAATCTTATTCATGTATTTATTACTAATTTAATTTTCACTTATGATATTATTTTATATAAATTTTTCGATATTTTTGATATTAATATTTCTACTTTTCACTGCTCACGCAATAAAGAATTGTTTGATTTTATGTTTATTTTTAGCAAACTGCGAAACATTTGATCAGTATTTTTAATTTTTATCAGTGTAATGGTACCCTCAGAAATTGAGATAAGAATACCGAATGTGAACTGAGTAAAATGTAGCAATACAACTCTGAACACGGTGATAGAATGAACACAGTGATAGATGCTGTAGAAGAATCGAGAAGGTGAATTGTTTTTGTCATTGTTAGTAGGTGTTCTGGTATCGACCTTATTCAACAATTAAACTTCTTGACACACTATGTAGTAATGATATTAAGACAAATGGTAAGTTAAATATATATTGCTGTTAAAAATATTGAATTCAGACAAAACTTGAAAATATTGTGGTTTCTCCTTTTTATTTAAATTGAAATAATACTTGTTAATTATTGCTATATTAATAATATTTCAAGCACGCCATTTCGATTTGTTTATGTACGTATTTGGCATGATGGGTCGAATGTCCGACTTTTCCGGGAAGCTAACGGTGTCCCCCAGGCCTGGGACTAGTTAATTCTCACGCTTGGAGGGTAAGAGGTACATATGGCAAACATGACATATTCCTTTCACCGTAACTAGCAAACTCCGCCTGCCTGGGCTTCGTCACACAGCTACAGAAGCTGAAGCGATTTTAAAAGAAAGCTACAACTCAATTTTGCCCTGACCCACAGTCGAACCCGGGATCGTACGCTAGTTCGCTGCCCATGAACTACCCTAGGGCGATTTAATTATATTTCTTGAAAATTATATGAAAGCAATAAGGAGGGACGACCCCGCGCTGTGGTTTGTGAGATCGGAGATCAAGCACTACCCGCTTTATGTCTTTCCTGTAGTCGTTTGGTAGAATCAAAGGAAATGGTAATCAGATTGGCATATATAAGGTATTATCTTTAAAGGTGTCACTTTGTCGGACTAACCAATAACGAAACTTCTGCCCTTGCTCTCAACTCGAATATCATTCCTTCTGTCCCGTGATGTCTTGATTACGTAAATCAGCGCCCTTGTTACAATTTTCCAGCTTCTGATCGTAAGTTGGAGACTGAACACTACTTGAAGCTGTCACGTTATGAGAGAAGAAAAGCAATTACTCATTTCATGGCAAGAATCAAATCAACAAATCTACCCGGACAAATCCGTTTAGTCGGTAAATATTTTGATAGTAAACCAATATACAAGGAGACGTGAATATTTATAAATTTTAATAATAATAAAATACAGAAAGAGTGTTTATCTTCTTATGATACTGTGTTGATGAATTTTGGCTTGGTAAGTGATCACCAAATTGTTCGTAAAACGCGTTTGGTGAATCGCCTTCAAAAATACGGTCACGCGGTTTGAATCCTCGAAGCAAGCGATAAATCGAAAAAAGATAGATTATCTTTCTGATAGTTTTAATTATCGTTTCGGTAATTAATAAGTTTGCATTCTAATAAGTAATTATTAACTTTGATTTAAGGATGTTTTACCCATTTCTATGAGGCATATACCTCTTGGATCTCATTGGCAATTTCAATTCATAACTGTCACTCCTTCCAACTTAGAGGTAAAAATAAAGCCGGGAGCTAACACGTTCCAATGGGCTACCTAAGCGCTCTAAAGAAACACGAGAAAAATTGTACTCGTAAAATTGGCTGAAAAAGTCCTTGGCAGTGGGATGCGCCAAGATGGGTAAGAAGTGGAGAGAAAGTATACTCAGTGTCCCTGCAGAGTACCGACAGAGAAGAATGGGGAATGAAGTTAACGTAAGTGACCTTAACCAGATAAAGAACCGTTCCGGAATAACCAAAGAATCACATTCTGTGGATCTCTAAATGTTGAGATTTCTTGCTTACTTATTAACGTATACTACTTTAATCCAGAGCTTTTAAGAGAATTCTTTAAACCCAAACCATTTTCACAACCTATGGAGAAAAAAATTTAACCCCATCCCAGATCACATTCATATTACTAGAAATTTAATTAATCACACCAGTAAAACATAAATTCAAAAGGAGAAACGCAGAGAAAAATACTTTATTGAAAATCTCTCAATGTTCTCTTAGATATCAACGTTTTAAAATGTATGTTTACGATTGCACAAGTTGAATTTTCGAAACTGACATCTTCCTGAGTTACTCAAAATTAGTTTACTGAAAAAGTGTATTCAAAAGACATCCTTGAATATAGAGTACTAGATTCACTGTAGACAGATAATATGAAAGTACATCAAAAGACCGAATGTTAACGCAGTACTACCCTAATCATTTTACTTCCATTCCAGAGTCACGAAAAATAACACCTGAAGGATTATTGTGAAAAGACATTTAAAATGTACCGGTATAGGGGCTGTAGATATTGTTTCTGCGACCGATACAGGTTATTTTGCCCAATCAAACAGTTGTATACCTCCAATTGTGGCAATACTCATGTATTTGTGCGTGTACTTCTAAGATCAATTTATTTGCTTTTATATTATCTACTTTTCGCAAATGTTCTTTACGTCCAAATCCAAATGGTGTAATAATTCACCATTTACTGACCTGAAGTTTACATTCGTGAACAAAATGTTCATAACATCAGGTTTAAGACAGAATAATTATAGATTTCATACGTTTTGTAATCATATTTCATTATATTCTGTTTCAAAAGTAAAAGTAATTATCTTATAATTTCTTCAATTTCGAAGCATAATCAACAGAAACGCAAGAGCTGAAAGATAATAGATATGCCGATAATTCTTCATAATTTATAAGACAATTTTCGGAAAGGAACCTTTTCGAGCATTAGTGGAACCTAAAGGAAGTGTCAGAAATAAAGTGTTTTAACACGGCAGTGCTGAAGTTTATCACTGTCCGTTGTGTTCTTTGGTCTTAGCAAATAAGGTTGCAGCAAATTTAAAACATTTGATTCCGCACTTCACCCCGTTAGATACACCCATGCGTCTCATTCAATGCTCTCATCATGGTGTTTTTAATAATGGGTCGGGGCGGAAGTTGTTTTTGTTTTTTTAGAAACGTTGAAGAAATGAATAAAGAAAACACTTGTGGAATACATATATTTAATTAAGTGGAAATACTTTAATGGCAGCTACACAAGATATGTGACTCAGGATATGCCGTATTTACATTTTGATGTAAATGTATTATAAATTTTAAGTTGGATAGACTCTAAAATGTTTTTATCTTACTCGAAAAGGCCGAAGGCCGAAGACTTGCCGTCGACTTGGAAATGCGCGAGGGATGCGAGTCAAATTGGACAGAACAAATTGGGGTTATCTTTGCTAAGCTAACTTAACCCAACTAGAGTATTTCGATTCACCATCACATTCTTGCAAGTTGAGAGAGGATGAGTAGTTTGCTCTTTGCCAAGTGCCAAAGATTGTGCATTCGCACTACCAGTCGCATGTCGGTCTTTTGACCACATTGAAGAAAGCGAACAGTCACGCAGCACCTCGGCTACTCGAGATTGGACGAGCAGACTCTCACTACTCGCCGGATGCGTTGAGCCATCTTATACTTGGGTTTTCATAAAGTGTCGCCTGAGGGTGTTATCTTCAAGATGGCATATGGCATGGGTTTTCGCGTCTTTATCGGTCGTGCCGCTAGAGTGGCTTGATTTGCAGCACTGTTTGATACGGTCGCGATCATGCGACATCTTGTGGCACGACCGAGAAAGACGCTAAAAGTCATACATTTCATTTTCATAATACCGTCAGGCGCGACGTTACGAAAACCCAAGTATAAATGGACTACGTGTGGAATACTCTGTATAATGGGAAGTGTTTCAAGAAGTTGTACGTGTTACAACCGTTGGGTTAAGAGAAATTAGAAAAATAAATTACCAATATAATACGGTTAATTTGACTCGCTTGTATTTCCAAGTTGACGGCGAGGCTCGGGCTTCCGGACTCCGCAGTTCATTTAAAAAAACATCCTTGACTTCAGCACAATGCAACATTTCCAATGCATTTTATAGGAAAATACAGATATGACTTATCTTGACTCACTTCCTTCGCGTAACGATTAATCTAGTAGGTTATTTATATTCCATGAGTTACGCAGATTCCACTCGTGTTCGTTTTAGCTGTTTTCCGAAAAACTGTCGCTCCCAGACTTCTCGCTGTTACATCGCGAGCAAAGAGACCAAACAGTGTATCTGTCGGGTGCGAAGGGCATAGACCTCACGTGTTGTCCACTGATTTAAGCAGTTTGGCAAGAAGAAACAGGCGGCCGGGGTGGCGGCGGCTCACCTTTCTTGGCGCGCGGCCTGGGCAGCGTGGGCGTGGGGTGGGGCGGCCGCTCGGCCTCCGCCCCCGCGTCGGCGGCGCAGGGCGAGGCCGCCGGCCCCGCCCCCGCGCTGCTCTTCTTCTTCTTGAGGCGCGCGCTGGGCAGCGCAGCCGCGGCGGCGGCGCCGACGGGCGAGGGCGCGGGGACGGCGAGGGCGGGTGCGCGGGCGCCGGGCGCGGGGGAGGCGGGGCCGGCCGACGCGGCGGTGGCGGTGGCGGCGGCGGCGGAGGAGGAGGAGGCGGTCGCGGTGGACGCGAGGGGCGAGACGGACCACGCCGCCGCCCCCGCCGTGTGGCACGGCAGCGGCGGCGGCGGCGGCAGCGGCAGCTCGGGCGAAGGCTTCCGCTTGGCGCTCATGGCGCTCCGCAGGGCTCTGGCGGCGGACGAGGGCGGCCCGGCGCGCCCGGCCTCCGGCCCGCGTGTTGACGCCCCCACGCCGCGCGTCGCCCGGGCGACGGCCGCCTCAAATATGCATCGCGCGCCGCGCAGTCGATGGCGCAGGCGCCGCGCCGCGCCACGCCCACGCGGACGCCGCACACGTGGCCGAGCGCGGAGCTATCCGGCGGCGGCGGATTCATTGCTTGATTGATCAGTGATTCCGGGCACATCGACTGCTAAAATCATTAGTCCTGTAAATGTAGTGCACGTTTTTATCGGAGCTATCCGGGGGCGGCGGATTCATTGCTTGATTGATCAGTGATTCCTGGCGCATCGACTGCTAAAATCATTAGTCCTGTAAGGGTAGTGCACGTGTTTATCGGAGCTATCCGGGGCGGCAGATTGATTGATTGATTAGTGATTCCGGGCGCATCGGTTGCTAAAAATCATTAGTCCTGTAACTGTAGTGCATGTTTTTATCGCGTTAGGCGTCGATCTCCTGCTGAATAACGAGATTCGGTGCCGGTCTACACGTCGGCTTGCTGGGTTTCCTCCAACCAGGGATCACGCACCGACGGGGCCCCGCCTCAGCCGAGACAAGCCCTATGCCCCCGACAGGTCACCTGGCATCTGTGGTAATGAGGTAATCTGTGGCGTGTAAGTGTAAGTGGCTGTATGTAATGGGTGAAGATACGGTTTTGATCAGAGAAAATACGGAAAACTGCCGATTAGTGTAGCCGGCCGCCAGAATTTTCCTTCAGACAGATGCTGAATTCGACCTAACTATCAAGTTATTGTCGAAAATCCTGCCAACTTTGGTACTGAGTTCTAGTACACCGAGAGGGCATGGTGATGGCACGCGTTGCCGCAAAATCTCACTGTTAGGAAGGTCCTAAGTTTTTAGTTCCGATGGTGGCGGATTGTCGCCTCTAGTTACATACCTCAGTGGAATTTACACACTGTCTGCAGGAAAATTCTAGCGACCTCAGGTGATGTTCATATCAGACCATCAATATCAGACGAATACTGGAGTAGTACCTTCACAAACGAGCAACAGACGGCGCGCTGTCGTTCCGTCTTCAACCTTGTCCACTCCACAAATTCGAAAGATTTCGAATTACAGAGGTTTTATTAAGTTAATTCAAATGTACATTTGAGCATCAAAAATGCAGTAATTTCGCTTAAGATCCTGTTTTTAAACTTACGATTAAGATTCCTTAATACTGGCTTAAAGAGTTAACAATTAATTTCGGAATGGGCGTAGTAAGACTCTTAGAAAATACATGACAGTTTGTAGTGTATCTTTCGGAATGAATGCGGTGATGAATCGTATTAAGTATATGCCTCTCCTTTAGATCGTTCTATTTTTCTGCCTCAGCTTTTAAAGTAGGAGTAGGCCTGAAGTTGGCGCTTAACGGAATTCTAATGGCAGCAATTCTATGATGCATTTATGGTAGACAAGTGGATTTACCTCCTATATCAATCCAATGTGAACATGGTTTAGTTCGGCTATTGAAGTTTAGACACGTTTGCTCTCAACTTCGCAAGCTCATAGTCAGATTGAGCTAATATTCAATTTACATCGAACGCTCAGAAATGATCTGCTATTCAATTTTGGCGCCATCCGAGACCCGTCCTGCGTATGACAATATGCAATTAAGATAATTTAATTTACACCTGTATCCTAGAAGCGAATTGACAGAGGGATGGCGAGGATCATTCCCATTATACTTGTTTTTTTTTCTAACGTGGCATCTGTGAGTAGTATCTCCAAGATGGAATTCGGCACGACTGTTTGCGTCATTCTCAGTCCTGCAGCTAGAGTCGCTTCACCTGTAGCAGTGCTTGATACGATCTCGATCATGCGACATGATGCGGCAGGAGTAAGAAAGACGCAAAAAGTCGTGCCGAATTCCATTTTGGAAATACTACCCACAGATGCCACATTAAAAAAAACAAGTATAGAGACTTAAATGCCATCTATATCGAAAATTATTAATTGGACTTTGACACATAATTAATTAGTAGGTTCACCAGTTCCTTTACACCCTTTAAAATGTTAAAATAAAAGAATATTTGGAAATTTGAAAAGAA
This sequence comes from Teleogryllus occipitalis, assembly GCA_011170035.1. Taxonomy (NCBI): domain Eukaryota; kingdom Metazoa; phylum Arthropoda; class Insecta; order Orthoptera; family Gryllidae; genus Teleogryllus; species Teleogryllus occipitalis. The sequence goes on along the minus strand of BLKR01001432.1, from coordinate 278,561 downwards.
ATCTCTTCCAATATCAATATTAGAACTTCTTCAGACTCTGCTGCTCAATCAAAGATAGTCTTTCTTTTACTCCCCAATTCGTCCAACTGTATCTTGCCTTTTTTATTACTTGGTTTTTAAAACGTTAACTACAACGATATGGCTGGTCGAAACGAATAGACTGTGTACGAATTTTCAAATGGGTGAGATCTACATTTACGCATCTCGTTGTGATGATGCGCATTGTTTCCTCGATCTCGTCGTGAGTTTGTTGTTCATGGTCATTAAAACGCCTTCAATAAATATGAAAACAACCGAAAATGGTCTGTTAATAAAAAAAGATTGTAGTTTATGGACTAAAAGCATGTAAATAAGTTATTGGAAACTAGACCTTTTGTCCAGATACAATCACACTTTCGGCCACTGCACTACAGGAGTTGCATCGCACGGCGCGCGGACGCTGCCTCGCGGCAACAGGTATAAACACCGAACGCGCCGCGTCCTTGAAATAGGGCAATATTCCCACTCCCATCCTCGCAGAGCTAAGAAACAAAACAACTGCCAGGCAATAGGATTGCGCGACCCTTGGCGCAGCCTGGCCGCGAGTCAATCAATCATCACATTCACGGGGAACAAAAACGTGTTCTTGACTACGCAAATCTTTGACAAATAACCCAATTAACAAAAGATGTGATCTTTAAGATGTATTTCGTTCGTAGTGAGCAATGATTGAGCAAAAAGCTCAATCATTCGTCAGTATAACCTGCTTCGTCTCTGATATCCCTAACTGATAAGAGTTTTGGGAAATCGGATGCATTCCGGTGGCAGTATTTGCGACACTACCTGGATAGGTACGTGAAATTCAGCCGCTGTCTAGAGGAGAATGCTAGCGGCTCTGATTGGTAGTGGTTTCTCCGAACAACGCCTGGCGAAGTAGTGCCCTACCAAACGGACCAAGGACTGCACGCTACATTTCCTTCTTCGTTCTTGTCCTAACCTCTCCCGTTACTTACATACAATTAAATACACTACTGTAATTACTACACTTGTATAGAAACCAGAGGGGAGTTCAGAACGTATCGTGGCTGGGGCGGTGTCCTGCTGGTAAGATAGATACCTGGAGAGCAAAACCTCAGAAGCTGGCGTGTAGGTAGGCGCTGGATCTCACCATCCAGCGTGGAAGAACACCGCCGCTTCCCATTTTCAATACAAAATTCTCAATACTTACGGGACTAATGACATTTGACTAATGACTTTTAAATACAACACTTACGGGACTAATGACCATAGTAGTTGACGTGTCCAGAAGTTTGCAATAATCATTAAATTGGATGATTTCCAAAGCTATAAGTAACCTCTGGGTGGGGTGAACAAGGGTCACCTGTGAATGTCTCGGTTTTGCCATTTTATGGTTGTGCTATTTTAACAACAAATTTCAAACTATATACTAAACTACTCGTAGGTGTATGACAAAAATAAGTCTACTTCAAACTATTATATTAAATTCAGTGCTAAAAATGATTCACTCTGAATTCATTACATTCAGAAATAAAAATGATTCACTCTGTTACACTTCTAGAAAGTTTGTTACCCTAGAGCTGGCGAAGAGTATATTTACAGAAATCTCTTATTTCGAAACAAACCTCACATTATTGACGATATCACAGAAACAATGAAAATCAATTTCACTTTTCCAGTAATTTCATTAGACGCACATACCCTTGTATTAAGGTAACAGGAGTTATTTCATTGGAAGTTTTACATAAAAAGTTTGAGCATTATAATTATTTGCATTTTCGAATGTAATTTAAACATAAACTCTTCCAAAACGGGAAGATCAAAACGAATATTTATCAGTATTGGAATATTAGTACAAGTTGTATTTAGAGCGTAAATATAAATTACATTTCAATAATTGAACGTTTTAGAGTGGTAAGCTATTTAACCATTCTATTTTAACATTACATAGTGTCAAAATGAGACCCGACTAATTGGAATCTTTTGTTTTTAGTAGATTCCGTAGAGATTCCCGAGAATTTCTTGCTGTTTTACATTTCCTTAGTAGGCTAAGGAGGACTGCAGAATTCTCCTGAAATCTACTATCGAGAAATGAAAGCGGTCACGACCTCTTGAAGGCCACAACTTCCAAGCGGAACAAACACATTAATGAAATGCCTTGTGGGATTCGAAGATTATTTCAGTTGATTCATTCCATTGATCTGATTTCAGAATGAAAAGCGTTATAAGACCAGACTTAGTGGCAAGGTGCTTCTTTTCACACACTAGTAGACAAACAAATTCCTTCCAGTGTCAAACTCAGATTTCCCCTCAGTAATGTTCTCTTATGATACAAATAGCAGAATGTCATGGAATAAATGTTACATATTTCTAGAATATGCAGATCGAAGGTAATTTTTTCAAGTACAGCAATTCTTTTACATTTTTTTTTCAAGTACAGCAATACATCTCGTGTCAATCAAGGCGTCAAACAAGGTTGTCCATTATCACCGGCACTTTTTAATATATACATCGATTCGGCTGTAGAAGAATCATCATCACCACCTGGAATAAATATAGATAATATGCCCTTCAAGACTAGTCGAAAAACAAAAACAAAATTAGTATGCCCATATTATAAGAATGAACGAAGTCAGACTCCCTAAACAAATAATAAATTATGTACCCACTGGCAGAAGAAGAGTTGGAAGATCAAAAACTCGGTGGATTGATGATGTCAACGTTGAAGAGGACGGAACAGGCCTACAGGCCTAATCCTTGATGTTGAAGAAGAAGATAATTTTTTGACAATAAAGACGTGGTAAAATGGTACCACATCTCTTAAAACAAAGACCGGCTTAGGTGGTTCAGTGCATCACTGTAATGCTTCTGACCGGGAGGTTCTAGAGTTTGAGCCCGACGGATTTTCGATAATAGCTAGATATCTAGCTCGAGTTCAGCCGCTGTTTGGGCGAAAATTCTAGCGGCCGGCTTCTCTGATCGGTAGTTTTCCGTGGTTTCTCCGATCAATACCAGGTGAATACCGGAGTAGTACCCTAACAAAAGTTCCAAGGGCCGCGCGCTATCTTTCCTTCCTCTTCCTTGTACTATCCTTACCCCTCACTTACACACACACTTACGTGCATTACACTACCAAAGATGCCGAGAGACCAGTCGGGAGCTTAGAGCTTGTCCCGGCAGGGGCGGTTCCCTGTTGGTTGGAGATACCTGTTGGAGGAAAATCCGCAAGCCGACGGATAGGTCAACGCCGGATCTCGCCTTCAGCGGGGAAGATCACCGCCACCTCCCGCGATAAAACACTCTACACTTACGGGACTATCGACCTTAGCTGTTGACGCGTCCGGAATCACTAATCAATCTATTACACCAAAGTTTTCCATGTGACATTCGCCCATGATTGGTAGGCAACACATCGTGCACTGGTGTTTGGCATGTACACGTTCTGACGCAAAGTGATTTCGTGTACCTGCCAAAAACAAACCCAGTGCAAGATGACATACGGTTGCCTGCTATGTTGGGACAATGCATCTTCTTATGTTTTATTGCTTGTTGACTCTTGCTTGGCACGATATTCTGGAATCGATCACTCGAGTTAAGCTTTTATGTGAGATCTGTAAACCCGTTATCAGAAGAAACTCGAAGCTCAGAGTTGTTAACCTCTCGACGCACGAGCATCGTAGGCACTACATTTATGTCAAAAACAATATTATTCCGATAAGATTTTTTATTTTGCCTCCATTCTTGTTTTACCTCAAGAAGAAAGGAAACTAGAGGTGCGAAGAAAATAAACACTTTGTCCTTTTATTTGTAATATTATGATATTGAAGCTTGTATCCTATTAATACTTCAATTATCGCTTGAAAACTTCTGAACCAAACACAGGTTATAATGAAAATGCACATGTCTTATAATTCAATGCATTAGGCTCCATTCTTAAAAAATATTTAAAAGAGAAAAATGACCGTTTCTGAGAAAATCTTGTGGTTAAAACTTATTTTCAGTTACAATACAAAACAAGTATTCTTTGAAGTAATTAAAACATTTCTTTTCGCTGATGATTTATTCTCAGTTTATTCATAATATTCCTTAAATTGGTTTGAAATTCTTTTTGAAAGAAATATATACCATTCTTTAATGATGTACAGTACGAATAAGGAAATTAAATAACTTATTAAATACAAGAAATTAATCTTGGTATTTGAAATAAACCGTAAACTAATGAAATGCTAAGGTTGTCTGCACACGGAGGCACGTCTGAATGCCTAGGAAATTCCGAATTAATAATTATGAATAATATTAAGTGAATTATTCCATTTATCTTTACTATATAATTCTCCATTGCATTCATGATAGTTTTGCAACTTTTCTGCAGATCAGGAACTACTTTTTAATGGGCGTGGGCATAAGTTGCAAATCACGATACTTCATTGCTTGAACACTCGACCACAAATGGCGACGTTTCTTGGAAATACAGTCAGTGTTACTCAGTAAACAAGGAATTTTAATAAGGAATTTAAGCATTCTTTTCACATTATTACCATGTCCACTGATTCTAAAAACATTTCAATGAAGTGCAAAAACAGAAAAGAAATAATTTCTAGAAACAATTTTTTTCATTATTTTTATTTTAAGTCGCATTAACTGCATAAATTAACAAATTAAATAATTTTTTTCAGAGGTCATCTCACATAAAAGGATGTGTCAATTGCAAGGATTTTACTTTCGTACAGATTTGGAGTATATTTTTTAGAATCATGGGTTATTTTTTCAGAGCCATTTAATAGATGAACATGCAGATTTCAATTCGCCCTTTCTTGAATAATAATAATAATAATAATAATAATAATAATAATAATAATAATAATAAACTTATCTTGATTCATTATTAGATCTAGTTCTTTAATCCCCGTTCTTAAATCGGATTCAACAATCACGAACAAAAAACGGATTCCCAGTCAGCCGACATTTTTTTAAAAATTTTATTGTTTTTTTAAATTTGTTCCGTCTTTGTTGACGCAACACGTGTCTGAACCCTTGTTGGGCATTGAGCGCTGGTAAGGAGTAATTCTCCGTTATTGTTTCAATATCAACCTGAAGCACTTTCCCCTGCAGCTACTACTCGTCGTTGGGGCGAAAGAGTAGTGTGCGTGCGCTAGGCCGCAGCGCGTGGTGCGGGGCGGGAGATTGATCAAGGCATCAGCTCTCGTGCGCCTGTGAAAGGGACACGCTTCTTCGTTTGCGTAGCGTTGCGCCGGGGCCTCACGCGACCCGACCGCACTCCCCTGTTTCTTTAGTCCTTCCAGACATTTTTTATTTTATTTTTTTATTGTTTTATTACTTTTACTACTTATCTAACGTGCACAGTGTTTAATCGTAAGAAAAAATTGATTCAAACTTCAACCAATCCCAACTGTCAATCAGCTAAGAAATTGTCACATTCTCCTGCCATGATCCTCTCCCTTTCTTTAATTAATCAAATATCCCTCCGTGATATGTTTATTGAACACTATAAGTATTAACAAGAAAAGTTTGAATAATTCAACGTTTCGGTGAAACTTCACGCACAGAAATACATGACAAAATAAACAATTCTTCGCCTAAAACAGTAAAATGGGATAAGCACGTGGGAAATTAAAGTTTTAAAAATAACTTCCGTGTCATAAAATGAAATCACTTCAGGAGGTAATTGTATTAATATCATGAAACGATATGTTAAATTGCAATATCTACCTTTTTCGCTTATATGTTTCTTTAAATCTTTTATTTTAGTGTACGTTATTACAGTAAATATGTGGGAAGTAGTCTTACAAAATACCGATCGTACCTAGAGAATTTATGATAAATCCGCTAATTGTCAAATGTATCGCCAATTCCCTGTGCACTCAAATTATTACGACAGCTTCTAAAACAGTTGAGCATCCCCGAAAAACGCATTTCTTTGCTATTCTTCCGTCAGACATATGAGTTAGAGCGCTAGCAGGTAATGCCTCAAAAGTCCGTGTTTGTCCATTTAGAGTTGAGTTCTTTTTCCGAGTGGATTTTTTTTTCCAATTTCGTCATTAAAAAGAATATTTCAAGTCAAAAGCCGTTGAGAATCGTTTTCAAGGGCATATTTCTTAAAACAAATAATTTTGTTTCCATTGTTTTCAAATAAATGACAAAATAGTATGGAATACCACAGCAACAGCACAATTTTGACAATAGTTGCGAAATGAATTCGTTTTATTTTGACATGAAACACGCCAAAAACGTTCCCAAATATTGTTTGAAATGTTTGAGGATCCAAATAACCACATGATAGAATGAAATATACAACGCAGCGCAATATACTCACAACATCGCACAGCACAGTACGCTGGACAAGATGGCTGCCGGTGACATTTATCTCGCAAAGGGCATTTGTAAACCGTAACCTTATCGGAGAGACATTAATGGCGTAGATGGCATCGTCACACAGAGCTCTGCGCTGCGGTTCTGGATTTGAATCACAACTAAGACATGGATATTTTCACCTGAATGTGGCGTGGAGAGCCAAGGTTAAACAATTACTTAACCCCTTAACAGAATATATGGAAAGAGGGAGAATCTAAGGGAATCAAAAGCGAATTAATGTTTGTTTATTAATGCACTATTTAAGCTGGCCATGCGGGAGAGCTGAAGACTTCTATATTTCGAGTGATTAGAAAGAAGTCTCTAAAGGAGGCCGTGTCTTTAACATAACTGAGATTTAGAAACACACTTTTAAAACTCATCGATTAAGTTTGAACCCCTATTCTGACTAAAGTGCAGAATAATAATCTTAAAATTTTTCATAAAAGCAACATTAACACATGCATACGCAATGTAGAGGCTGTACTATTAACAAACAAAGAACCGTTTAAAGAAATCTCAGATCAACACTAAATCTTTCAACGATATATATTATATAAGTTATATATATATAAGTTATAAAGTTATAGTATATATATAAGTTATAGTATATATATAAGATATATATTATATAAGTTATAAAGTTATATATATATATATATATATATATATATATATATATATATATATAACTGAAAAAATAATGGCCAACAATTTCTTTAGAAACTTACCGAACTGTGGTGAATCCAAGGCGACTTGCTCTCTTCGCCAGCTCGCCCTCCGCCCGGTCCGCGCTGGTATCGTTTGCAGATGGTCAGGCTGGCCGCTCGCCATCCCCTGCGCTCCTGTGCGTGCCATAGAACTAGGGCAACGCCACCTCCGCTGACGCAGGGATGGACTAGCCCGGCGGTAAATAAACACCGCATACGGACACAGAAATTGTTGCTCGTTTGCCGCACTTCGTGAGCCAGATAGCGTTCGCCAGCGTCCCACTCCACGGTTGCCCTCAGGTTGACCAAGGTTAGTTAGTTAGTTAGTTAGTTAATGCCTTATTTTACGTGGCGAGACTCGGGCCATCAGGCCCGCTCTTCCGTCTAACCACGCAAATTTCGCTACGCTCCTTTCACCACCTAGCGGAGAAAGAAGGTATTATCTTGGGCGACGAAACAGGCGGAACTCAATTTTGCTCAGAGACTTCTTTTAGGCTTGAGGATCTTTTACATGCAGTAAATTTACTACATGGGACAGCCGGCTTTACTTCCCCTCCGAAGGAAGGCGTGCTTCGATCGGGTTTGAACCCGCAAACTCGGGTACAACAGTCCGGTTATACCACTACCGTTATACCACCGAATCCGCATAGAGAAGGTTGGAACCGCGAACGACTCACCGCCAGCTCTCTGCCTTCGACGCCGCCTGCCGCCCCCCTCCATCCTCCTCAAGGCGACGACGACGGAGTGCTAGGCAGCCTAGCTGCTGTAAGGTTGTAATCGGGTATTGCTCGCGCAAGTTTTCTTCATACCCGAGCTCCCTAGTCTTCACCCAGCGCGGAATAGCACGGCCCGTTGAGATTCTTAGGTTCACCTTGGAACGGCACGTACCAATTGACAATGTGGCAACAACCACTTCGTACTTTTAAAAAAAATCGTAACATTTCTGGTGGCTCGATTTGGCGCGTTTAGTTCATGCCCACAGTTAGTACGTCCTTTTACGCCGTCCTCTTCCCGCACCCCCCGCTGTGGAATATCAAGAAAAGTTACGCGTATAGCACTTCCAAGAATAAACTACTTTTAGTAATCAACCCAGTGTTCATCTTTCTTCTGTTGCGTACTCCTTCCCCTTAAGACTTCACGACACAACTACCCCAGCTCTACAATGGTGAACGTACGAAGAATCAAAACGACCATGCCTTAAATCGGGATTCCCAAAACACCTATTGAAACCTCTATAACTCTCAGTCATCTCCCCCTCACCAATCCATTCCCTACAATCGTCCCACCAAGAAATATATTCATAATCTATTAATATTCAGAGAAGAAAATCTCGCCTTAAGGATGACCATACCCTAAACCTGGTATATCAAACTGCGCTCGCATGAGCTACTTCCCGCTTGGGAAGTCAGATGCTCCTATGAGCATGGTCAATTTCCCCTGACTAAGATCACATTTCACCTTCAAATGAAGAAACGGGTGTTCAGGCGCAAGCTGCACAAGGGAAGCTAAGTACAAATGACTGATGTATTATATTTTAATTGGTCATTACTTTGCTTTAGAATAGGAACTGTGAATTAATATTGTTTTGGAGGCAATAACCACAACTGATTTCTCCAAAATACTGTCACGGGTCGAGTATCCAGTGTCGTACCGACACCCCGGAGTAATTTGTACAACCCTTACTTATAAATATCGCGCCAGTTTGCTCTAGCTCGAACTCTAGTGAGCTAGGCATCTTGTCCGCGATCTTCACATTTGGTATAATACTTAACGTATCTTTCTAGGATTCGGAAGTTTGAAATAATAAAGTACCTTCCGAAGAACTTTAGAGACAACTTTGTCAAACCAGAAGAAATACATTATGTTAAAAAAACACCATTATATTTGGTTTTCAGATGTTCAATGACAGGGCACTGTTACAGCCTTTCTGAATGTTTCTTAAGCATTAAACTAAGTTTTTCTTCACGATTTTCTATTTAAATCAGGGATTCGCAACCTTTTTTTTGTGTCAATCCCTTTTAAAATAATGATTTGTTTCATAGACTCCTTTCAATTTTTTTAGTGACACACAGAATACAACATAACAAATTGCATATGATCTACAGATAACAAAGAATAGCAAGTTTTTTGAAAAAATGGTTTACTAGTTTTATTTTATTTATTATTATTATTATTATTATTATTATTATTATTTTCAGTTTTTACAAGCATAAGTTTCAGAAATAAAATCACAGATTATAATCACATAAAACTTCGATTTTCATTCATGAGAATTAAGTGAAATTCGAAGATGTACGAAATTGTAGTTTTTTGTTTTTAAACTTTATATAAGAAAAAAAAGTAATTGTCAAGTTCATTAATATTTTTTTGTAATCAATAAAATCTTGATCGTAATAATACAAGTCGTTACATCAATAGTCAAATTTTTCACTTTTAGATATTCATAATATTGTAGCATACCAATCAGGTAACGGTTTAAAATCTATTATGACCTCATTACAAGAACAATACATTTATTAAAAAATTGGACAAAATGGAGAATCAAATTAAACTTAAAGGTGAACTTCAACAATATTTGCCAATATTCGTGCGTTTGCATATCCAGCATATCAAGCCCTAACCCAAATAACTCCCAAATTCCTTATCTCCCTAAGCGTGCTTCAGTTACACCCTTAGAAAGACATCTTTTGTCTCTTTTAACATGGAAATATCACATTACCACGCACGTGACCGAGGGAGTGCTTGAGGGACTAAAGCCTCTCAATCGAATTTTTATACCACAGTCTGTCAGATTGTAAATACTACTTTCGCTAAAATAAATTTATTATCGTGAATACTTTGAATTTTGTTGCAAATATAATTACCACTTAGCATGACTTAGTCAAGCAAATAGCTATCTCGCAAATTGATAAGACATAAACTGATATTCTCACAGGCCCAGTGAACCGTATCTCCCGTTTCTCACAGTCAAAAATACTTTGACATGTGATGTATTCCGTGCACTGACGACGCCGTTGGCGCTCCATTCTTGTCGCTGTGTGACAGCTGACACGTTGGTCACTTTACCTAGGGCAGCCAAGTACCTATTGACTCCGACCGCGGAAGCCTAAGTTATCATTGAAATTAATGCCTGCCCCCGATTTCAAAACGACTGGTTTTTATAATTGCTTGTAGTTATTTACACGATATAATGACTCATTATGATGTTTTTAAATCTTTTGTCTGATTGTCCGTCTGTCTGTATACCTGTCCGGTCTAATCTCGAGAACAGATAAACCGATTTTGATGGATTTTTCACTGAAAGGAAGAGTGTTTCGTTGGCCGTAATTTAGGTTCATATTTTTTTAATTTTACTACTATTATTAAAAGAACAATATTTTTTTATACAAATTGTTAGTTATATACCGATCTTAATGAATTTTTGTAAACATAACCTTCAAAACAATAGAAAAGTTACTATTAGCACGATATTTCGTAGAACTATTCCCAACTCCCTTTCCTCCCTTTAAAGCAAAATTTAAGTGTGCACTCATTTTTGCACAAGTATCTCGGAAACAGTGAGTTAACTCACGAAGTAATAAGTAATAAGAAGCCAAAGCGGCAAGAAGTAATAAGAGCCAAAATTTATTGCTTATTTATCTTTGAAAATAGATTTTATTACATGGGAGTTTTTTTGTTTTTTTTTTCTCCCTTTCAAAATTCAAAATTTATTGCTTGTTTATCCTTGAAAATAGATTTTATTACATGGGAGTTTTTTTTTCTCCCTTTCAAAAATTCAAAATTTAAGTAGTATATGACTTAGTGTAGGGATCACAGAATTTGAAAATGTGCACACAATTCACTTTTCCCCATAGCACGTCATACGCAGTTTTTAACTGTTTTTTGACGTAAAATAAATAAATAAATAAATAAATAAATAAAGAGTTAAACGTTTCTGAAAACCCATAAAATTTCTTACTACATGCATTTCGATTCATTCTAATAGCGCAATCAGGCTTTGAGTATTTGAAAGCAAACATTTTTATCGAAAGTTTGCGAGATGAAATGTATACAAATAAGGTACACATACACGAAATATTTTATTGTAAACGTTTTTACAATGTTTCCATACATACACTTGTACCAAAACCTTGCTAGTACTCAGATCACCTGGAGAGAAAAACCAAGTCCAATTTCCTAAAAGGTCTTAACCAGAAGATGTTCATAAACGTAGCGCGGTCACCAGATACCAACGGGACCCTTGAGTTCGCCAGCCGCTCTCTCACTTTCGATCCGTTCCGACTCACAACTCTTTGGACTGCTACGACCTCGACCTACGACTCCGTATCCTGGAGCTAGCGGGCCCGTTAAATAATTGGCGCCGCTGTTAGCCGAGACTCGCCGCCTTGCCTCGGGGTTGCTGGAGCGAGTCCCGTGTTTGCTGCAACTCCATCTGCCTTCCAAGAGCGCGCTCAGCTTTTTTTTTTTTTTTTTTTTTTTTTTTATTGCTTGTTGGGTTGTACATAGTTCAGTATTACACTCTTTCATATGTAATGATGACTTACTACTAACTTAATACTATACTTAACCTAATTCTACTATTGCTACTACATTGGGGTAGATTGAGTTGATTGATTTTTTCGTGTTTCCGGGCGCGTCAACTACTTCGGTCATTAGTCCCGTTAGTGTAGTGCATGTTTTTTTTCTCGGGAGATGGCAGTGATCTTCCCCCGCTGGATGGCGAGATCCGGCGCCGACCTACCGTCGGCTAGTGGGGCTTCCCCCTAACCAGGACTCTCCCACCAGCGGGGCACCGCCCCAGTCGGGACAAGCTCTAACTTCCCGGCCGGCCACCCGGAATATGTGGTAGTGTGGTGTATGTTAGTGTAAGTGTGTGTGTGTGTGTGTAAGGGGAGAGGATAGGACAAGGAAGAGGAAGGACAGATCGCGCGCGGTCCGTGGCCCGTTTGTTAGGGTACTGCTCCGGCATTCGCCTGGTGTTGATCGGAGAAACCACAGAAAACTACCGATCAGAGCAGCCAGCCGCTAGAATTCTCCTCCAGACAGCAGCTGAATTCGACCTAGCTGAACAGCTAGTGTCGAAAATCCTGCCGCCGTCAGGACTCGAACCTAGGACCTCCCGGTTAGAGGCGCTGCAGAGACATCAGTTGATGCACTGAGCTACCGCTATACTACAGTGGGGTAGATTCCTCATGAGAGTATCTACTGTTCACAAATGTTTGAGAATATTTTTAGGAATGAATCGAATGGGTATCTATTGTTTATTCTGGTCTGTGTGTTGTTCGTTGAGGCTAGATTGTATTGTTTTAGTTGGTCTATTGAGTTTATGTTGGAGTAGAAATTATTGGATATGCGTGCTATTTGATAGGTGATTGGGTTCATGTTTAATTCTCTGTGTAGTTGTTGATTTGAAATGAACCATGGGGTGTTGGTGATTGTTCTGAGGAATCTGTTCTGTATTATTTGTATTCTTTTACGTTGGATGGTGCGGCATTTGTCCATATGGGACGCGCGCTCAGCTCACGACTCACGAGTCCTTTGTGTAAAGTTGGAAGGAAGTTCTTTTCCGTCTCTCACGGTGGGTGCGCATTTCCGGCTGCAGTTACAGCGGAGTTAAGTCTGCGAGAGATGTTGTGAATACGAGCGTATGTGGAAGATATTTCATTATTATAAATTATAGTAAGGAAGTGAAATTGTCGAAATAAAATAATATTGTTTGTGTAAAACTTGTCCAAACAATAGTTCTAGTTGCAAAGTGCTTGAAATGCGATCACCATATAATTGAAACCAAGTTCTTTTTTGTTTTGTATGAATTCTATTACCGTCAATTGTCTCAATGCATAACTAATACAAAACGTCGAGTTTCTACCGGAAATCAGAGCCAGAAACACGTGCGTGGGAGATGAATATATCTGACATGGACACTACGCATAAAATCATGTAATGTTTCATTATAGACTTTTAATAAACTTAGTTATAATTAACTGACATGCTTACTTTTTATAATTTATTAGTATTCTGTATTTTGAAAATTACATCTCCATCATTCGATGGAGCAGCAAATTCCAGTTTGTTGGGGCAGCAGCTGCCTCTGTGACACGTTGGTGGCAATTGAATAGGCAGTAGCAACGTTGACCGTAGCATACAGGTAGGACGATGCCGGGCAGGGCAGCGTAACGAGGGACGCGATGGAGCTGCGCTCAGGGTAACATGGCTGGACGAGGAAGGCGGCGGTCACATACGCCTGAAATCAGCTGGAGAGTCAAAGCCATCTGCAATACATGTACTATATATGATCTTGAGCCTGCTTCTCGCAAATGTTTCAATTGATTGATTGATTGATTTTTTCGTGTTTCCGGGCACGTCAACTGCTTTGGTTATTAGTCCCGTAAGTATAGTTCTCGGGAGATGGCGGTGATCTTCCCCGCTGGATGGCGAGATCCGGCGCCGACCTACCGTCGGCTAGTGGTAGTGGTTTCTCAAGGTCTCGTCGGTAGTGGCTTCTCCCGAACCAGGACTCCAGACACCGGCGGGGCACCGCCCCAGCCGGGACAAGCTCTCCCGACCGGTCTCCCGGAATATGTGGTAATGTAGTGCATGTTAGTGTAAGTGTGTATGTAAGGGGATAGGATAGGACAAGGAAGAGGAAGGACAGTTCGCGCGCGGTCCGTGGCCCGTTTGGTAGGGTTCTGCTTCGGCATTCGCCTGGTGTCGATCGGAGAAACCACGGAAAACTACCGATCAGAGCAGCCGACCGCTAGAATTCTCCTCCAGACAGCAACTGTATTCGACCTAGCTGAAAAGCTAGTGCCGAAAATCCGCCGTCAGGACTCGAACCTGGGTCCTCCCGGTCAGAGGCGCTGCAGTGACATCAGTTGATGCACTGAGCTACCGGTCGCAAATGTTTCAAAAAATGAGCTGTGAAACTACAGAAATATTCGGAAAATTTCAGGTGCAACATTCAGGTGTTTTTCGGATGAAATATGTCGGATAATTTCCGTTAACAAGCGACAGATCTTTCAACTCCACTGACAACTTACTATAACGCCAGTTTTTCCAGAGATGTTTTCATCATTTTTGACTGGTACAGACGCATGCTTCACTTTTCGGTTCATATTTTTTCCAGTTTGACTACCGCACTCGTGGCTTCACTTTCCGGTCCTTTTTGGCATTTGCTATACGTGTGGTGCTCTTCGTTCCTTTCGTATAGTTTTAAAAGCGTTTTAATGTGTTGAATTACAATGTTAGGTGATAAATAAAACATGTATTGTATTGTAATGTGTCATTCCGTGCTCAGTCCTAAAATAACATAACTTAATTTGTTACCATAGATGCGATGTTCAGTTCTTGATCTTCAGGGCTTTTTTCGGTGAACAGATAAAATATTTTCATCGTAATTACGTACAGAAAATAAAGTGACCGTGTAATCGTTGGATCTCGTTCATCCACTTTCGATATTGAAATAGTACTGCATAGAATAGAACACCCCTTTTCCATCCATTTTCAGAACAGAAGAATGATTTTTAAAAAAATGACCGTGTACAACGGATTTACGGAACGGGGAGGCCAGGCCACGGTGGATCATAGCAGAGCAGGGCAGTGTAGAGCGGGGAAACACTATACCTACAATTCATTATTTTTACTATCTAAAATATAATTTGGATTAATAAATATAAGGGAAACGCAGAGTTTCAATTGCAAGTCGTATAAATAATATGTACAATAAAATCAGCGCTCTATAAAAAGTCATAATGCTTACGAGTGTATGTCATTTAATAAAGAAATTTGATGATGTTGCAGCATGGCACCCTTACGTTCGATAATTAGGATTCGGAATGGTGGGAGGGTACTCGCGCAGAAGAATGCAAGCTAAATCTCTAGGAAAAGATTTTACCAGTTATCTAAAATCCAGGGTGACTCTAAATAAGTTACCTAAACTAATATTAAAAAGCAGTCAATTTTTAAGTATTTGAAAATAATCATTTTCAGTTCAAAAACTGACAGATCATCAAGTTTCCTCCTACAAAATGTTCCATGAGGCTTTCTTTTGTAACACGGTCGATATTTCATCTGAACGAAATTTCTTCCCAGATGAGGGAGAGCATCTCTCTCAGTCAGCCGTTGATACGTTGGGGCGGCGCTCATCGACAGTGGAAGGAAATGAAGGATATATATATATATATATATATATATATATATATATATATATATATATATATATATATATATACTAATATATAAAGACAGAAGTGCGTTGTCTTCCAACGCGGTAATATTTGAATCTACTGAACCAATGCCGATGAAACTTTTGTGCTAACTTCCTTTAAAGGTCTGGAGTACTATAGGCTATGATTTACAACCATAAACTGTAATATATTTACAAAATAATTACTTTTCTCGACATTTTTGGCATAGCTTTACATCACAGATTCAAGAGCGCATCAATGTCAATAGTTTAGCTGTGCGCCACCAGAGGATGACGTCTGAGATCTACTACTGGTTTCATCAATGTCCAGAATTATTACGAGATTCATTGGACTTGGAATAAGCTTATGTAATGTCCCTGTATGAACGGTGGTGATTTGTTAGTTCTGAACATTGGTGGAATATTTGGAAGAAATCGGTAACTAAAGTGGTAAAGATGACTAGGTACATGCATTATCCTTAATCCGTGGTATATACAAAGTGGCTATAAAACATTGGAATTTGAGTTCGTACAGAAATGAGGTAGGTTGAGACAGTGCAATGTACAATATATAGTAATATACAACGCACTTCGGGCTATCGAAGCGTGGCCGTGCAGAGCATGGCAGGGAGGAGCAGGGGGAGAAGGGATACAACATAAGAAGATAGTAGGCCCCACCACAGGGTATGAAAAAATGGAATTCCTCTCTCTGACTAATAATTTACTATAAACCCGAGCAACGCCGGGTACACCAGCTAGTGTATATATATATATATATATATATATATATATATATATATATATATATATATATATATACACACACGCTCTGCTCACAGAGCCGCTTTCGAGAGGATCTTACTAAGGAACTTTTGGAAATTTTTTCCATTTGTTTGAAAACTATTATTCCAAAATTATACACATCTTGAATATTGTACTGACATCATCTAAATATCTAATTTGGAAGAACGAATTTCAGTCATAAAAATGTTCTATCAGAAATGTAGATGTAAGAGAAGGTCAATTGAATTTTGAACTTTTGCAATTTTGAATATTTCTGATGATTTATTGAAAACCAGCCGTATACTTTTTTACGGGCGCTTTTTATATTTGCTCCATTCGAATATATTCTTTTTATATTTTCTCAATTCGAACAAAACATTAAAGATAACTTTAGTATTTTTTTTAGAAAAATGTGTGGCTTCAATAAAGTATTACCAAACATTTAAAAAATTAGTTTCAAATTCGCAAGTTCGATCAAATGAATTGAGGAATTCCAATTTTTGTTTGATTGCTGATTGTAGGCACGTCAGCTGCTACGATCATTAGTCCCATTAGTGTAGTGAATGTTTTTATCACGGAAGGTGTCGGTGTTCCACCCCACTAGATTGCGAGTTCCAGCGTCGACCTATTCATAGGCTTGCGGCGATTTTCTCCTGGTCCCCAGCTGGGCACCGTCCCACCCGGATTCAGGATTGCGCATCGTGTCCAATCTCAACCAATGAGCTTCAGGCACCAGTTTGCGCTACAACATTAGCGGGAAGTTTAAATGCAGCCAGATACCAAAATTATCACCTCGTTACGAGACATTTAAACAGATTTTTGAAGCAGTTCTTTTAAATATTGTGTCTTGTATCCTTCATCGTGTTAATTTTGATTGGTTACCGCTAAAAATTGTCGCTTCGTACCACTTTCAAAATGTTTCTCAACACTTCTCGCTATCCATGCAACATGGCGGGCAACGTCTGGTCTGGCTCTTCAAAGGAAGTGCCCGTAATGTGGTCATGTGGTTCCTGAAGCAAAATGGTGATGCGCAGAAACAGCTAAAATCGGTGCACCGGAGGA
This sequence comes from Teleogryllus occipitalis, assembly GCA_011170035.1. NCBI lineage: Eukaryota > Metazoa > Arthropoda > Insecta > Orthoptera > Gryllidae > Teleogryllus > Teleogryllus occipitalis. Next base: position 261,455 of record BLKR01001432.1, on the reverse strand, counting down.
ACCCACCCATGTATTTCCATCATGCCCGGGTTGTCTATAAGTTCCCGACTGGTCTTCCGAAAGTGTGATAGTGTAGTGCATGAAGTGCATGCGTGTGTACGTACGGGTAGAGAATAGGACGAGGAAGAAGAAGGATGGTCGCAGGTGGTCCGTGGTCCGATTATTCATAGAGAACTGCTCCAGCATTTGCCTTGTATTGACTGGAGAAACGGAAAACTACCGACCACATCAGCCGGCCATTGGAATTCTTCCCCAGACAGTGGGAATTCGACCGAGCTCTGTAGCTGGAGCCGAAAATCCGCCACTGTGTGGCTCGAACTCCACAACTTCCCATTGCAGACGCAGTGGGAATGCAGACTCTAAGCTGAACTCAGCCGGTCGACTTTTGAGAAAAATCGGTTTAGGAATTAATATATCCACTGATAGAGGGGCAAACGGACAGAAAAAAATTAAAAACCTACCTTTTTCGATAACAAAGACACCCAAATGGTGTATTTCCGTCGAAAGTTCGACATTCCATGTTTTCATCATTAGATTAATCCTGTAAACTACGTCTAATCATCGTGTAGCCTAGTAGACGAGAGAGCAAAAATTCTATTGCGCTACGCGTGAATTGGCGAAAGAACTCATCGATCCCGCAGGCGGCCGCGTCCTTGAGAAGGCAGCGATGAAGGGGGCAGACGCCAGGAGCGTTATCGGGAAGTCGTCGCACGACGGGGGCGGGGGCCAGCGCCCCCGCGGGGGCCCCATCGACCGACGGACGGGAGGTCGTGACCTCCCCGCGCTGCGCCGCGCCGTATCGAGCGGGCGGGCGGGCAGGCGGGCGGGCCTGGCCGAGCTGCCGGCGACCACCGGGCAGTGGCAGCCCCTCCCCCCTCCCAGCTGGCGCGATAACAACGAAGAACGTGGCGCAGGAGGGCCCCTCTTCCTCCTCGCCGGCGTGTGACCTGGCTCTTTTGCGCAGCTCACCCTGAGGGCGAGATATACCAGGACTGCGCCTAAGAATAGATGTTTACGTGACTAGTAAAAAAAAGTATTCTTTGGCGTACGGATGAAAATTTTGGAACGAGTATGTCAAAGACAATTCCGTTTGAGTTGCCTGTAATATTTTAATATGAATACACGAAAACGTACAAGTATCTGGTCTTGGTGGCCGTGTATATTGGCTGCAATCAACATGGCTGGAGGTGGCAGCCATATTGAATCATGTTCCAATGTTTTGTTTACTTTGTGGTACCCAGGCCTTTATTTACTTTGCGGTGTGCGTAATACAAAGTCACACCTATCAATCAATAAAATTTCAACGCACTAGTGCGGAAAACTAATGAAATATACTCATATTAGCAAATTTTCATTGAAAATTTTGTAGCCGTTCTTGAGATGTGTGAGCGATTCAGAAAATGGGTCATTTTGAGCTCATTTTTGCAGAAAAATTTTGGTTTTTCGTAAAACTTCATTAGAAATCATTTGATATACTTGTACTAAAAAAATTCAATAATATCTTAAAATGCTCGTAATTTAATGACGCGAGGAATTAAAAAAATACATTTGTGTAATTTTCGAAAAATTCTAAAGAATACATCAAAATGGAGTTTACGGAATGTTATTATCCGTATAATAAACTTTCAAAAAAAATGGAGCTGTTTTTGAGATCATTATTTCTAGGAAAATGACTCAAAAACTATTCTAGATTTTGAAATAATGTATATCTTCTCATTTAAATGTCTAATTTCGAAGAGAAAATTTTATTCCCAAGAAAAAAACTCGCTATTCGATGACAAAGTTTAATCGGAAAATTTGGAGTGATTTTTGAGAAAAATTTGAATATATCTCCGAGGATCCATGTGAAGTATCCCCAAAAGTAAAACATCGGTTTTAAATTCATGGGGCCGAGACATCAGCCAGACCGATTGGGGAATATCAATTTTGATGAAATTCCTGCTTACGGTTTAGTCGCTAGCGTTGTTCATAGATAGACACATGAGCAAACGGGCAGGCATTATGCGTACACCAATTTTTCGGTACAAGGACCCACAAAGTGTGGATTCTGACTACACAACGCGTTAGAGGAAGTAATTTACTACAAATAGGAACAGAAATTATCCACTTTTTCGGAATCAGAGATCTACAATAAGATTTTTTCTGTCCAACAATTGCAGTTTTCTCTGCAGTATTACATAAATTTCTCTATACTTCGTATGTAGTATGCAAGGAAGTAAAAAGTATAATACTTCAATTATGTAGTTATGAGAGGGGTCCAAAATTATTTAAAATTCTAGCAACTTTCGAAATTTTAGAGTTTTTTCACGAAAATCAAACATACGACACTTTTATAAATGTACTAAACTCAATAATTTTGTAATAATATATGACGATACGAATATCGTACGTTTTAGCCACCTTGTAAAAATCCCAAAGTTCTATAATTTACGTTTAATTTTGATTATTTATCCTCCGAAAAGGAGACGGCGAGAAGACGTTAGTGATTAATAGAAGGCCATAAATTATTAGAATAATTATGTTCTAATAATTCTTATTATGAAACTGACCTCAGTGTCGTGAAGTTTAAAAATATATCAAATCGGATAAATGTTCTTTATCGACAAAACAGCAGCACTAGTAGAAACGAAATAAGACATTCGCACGGCATAAGTTAAGGCTGTATAAAGATTTCGTAGTTGGACTACCTCATTCTTTCACGAAAAGGTTTATTTAAAGAGTGCCGGATTGTGGTCTTTAGCTTCCTTGTTATCAACATGGATTCCATACCGCTTCCCTTCACTTAGAACGAAACCCTTTTCCGTCCTCTAATTAACCGCAATTTGTCTTCTATATCTTGGTTTTCCGTTCCTAAATACTCAAGGCTGGTGGACGCCTTAATTACTCTAAATAAATTTAAAATTCACCACATAAAATTTGCAATAAAAAAATGTTTAAACTTCACGTATACTTTAGAAGAAAAATATTATTGCCATAGCACAACAATTTTTGTCAAAATATATCTACATTTGGGAGAAGAAGAAGAAGATGTCATTTGCGAATTTTCAAGTTTTTGGAGAGCGAATAACAATCTAATATCATAAATGAATACTTTGTATTTATCTAAATTTCAATTTTAGGCATTTTATTATTTTTAACAATACGTATACTTTACAAACAGTTACATGCACTATTAGAGACCTTTCAAGAATTTCACAATTATAATTAGTATTTTTAATTTTCAGGGTTAGCCAATTTTGATTTTCGGATGACTTGTAAATAAATTGTTGAAATATCAATAAATGAAATTTATTTACTTTACCACACACTACTTCTTCAGATTCTGGTTTTTGTTATTTTTACAAATACGTAGAGTGGTTGAGATGGCTCAGGGCAACAATTGCTACTTGCGGCGTCTCTGACAGAATGTACGGTTCGACTCCCAACGGATTTTCGACACTGGCTGTGTACCTCCCGCAGGGAAGAACGGAGGATGTGACGTGCTTGGTGGAGGCTGGATACGTCAATCCGGACCTTAGTTTCTAGGCGGTACTCACGTCGTTAGCCCGGAGGTGAGTGCAGTGAGGAGGCGGTGCTAAGCTCCTGGTTACTCGGGCTCGCCCGGTAACCTGGCAGTTGAGCCCCTACCCGCGAACTTTTGGGGCAGGATTATCTTACCTAAACTTATCTAAATAACTTTTGACTTCGGTTGAAAGAAGCACTCCACACAAAAGATACTGAAGGACAATCAGCGAGAGCTGCATGCCTTTTAGAAATGTGGTTGTGAATGTAATCAGCTAATAACATCAATTTACATGAAATTTAAATATTGAAGTACAATAATATAATTCTTAATAAAGAAATTATCTTTATACAGAATATAAAACATTTATCTTGTAGATATAAAAGTTCGCACCCGATTGCATATTTTATTTGCATATTGCAGGAATGTTAACTCGTAATGTGTTGTAATTAGCAGCATTCATCCTGAAAACTTGAAAAATTAGCTAATGTTAAGTAAAATACTTCAATTTCAACAATATCCAAAACATCTATTTGGAAACCTGAATTAACATATCGAAGTAACTTGAAGTAACGACAATCGAGTTAATCTTTATACGAGTCATAATAACTCAAACGTATCTTGGTTTCTTGATAGAATCAAGGGAAATTATTCTAAATTTTAATTTTGAGAAATTCATGAGTTAAAAAAATAAATGCTACGGAGCAACACGGTATATGAATTGAAAATTCATGATATTATTCTATAAATTTTATTTGCACACTTCAAGAAAAGGACTTTTCTACACCGTTTGAAAACCAAATAAGTTATTACACTTCTTAAAAAATTATATTATCTGCTATAAGTAAAAAAAATTAACTTATATCATGAATGTAACCATATTTTCTCTCTGAGTCAACAAATATGTTGTGTTGTTTTTCATTGAAATCCACACACAATTTTGGAAATTGACAAAATCACTGCCCATGAACTGGTCGAACTTAAGAATCTTCGTAGTGTGGTCAATGTGTAAATACCAGGCATTTGAATATCCTACGCCATACGTGTTTTTTCAGTTTTCCTTTCTATCACATCAACTATCCGATTACGAGTACTCGACAGTTTGGAGAAGGTAGCCCTAATGTTTTTTGTGGGTTATCCCTGAAACAATAAATTATTTATTATTAATTTATTATTAATATGTATAATATATTAAATTTAGCCACAATTAAAGAAACGTATTTGCTTACCATTGAACATGATTGTGTTAGGATTATTTTATGCGTAAACTCTTCACAGTCTAGCAATTCATTAATAACGATACGAAAGGTGTTTGTTTACCATTGAATATGGCTGCATTTGGTAATTTTAAGAGTTGACAATCGATGGGATACATCCAGCAACAAATTCCAAATGAAATAATGCTATTTCCTCCGTAAATTGTCGCTTACTTCACGAAATCCGCACACTGACCACTGACCAACGTCTTTATTGCAATCCTCCTGCAATCTTCTAAAAGGGCGCGAATTCACTGCTATTATACGCGCACGTTTTCTTGAGCCCCGGAATACCTACCTCCACTCCTTTGCAAACATGAGTTGAAATACCAATAAATGATAGCAATGTTGTTTGACAAAATCTGATAACCAGAAATGTTTGCTTCCCTGTAATAAAAACTATTTTGCGCCGAAAAACGAACTATAAATTCGATATAAAAATATTTTTGTCAAAATAACCAAACTTCCCACTCCTCTCGCATCTAGCGAAGCAAGGGCCAAGAAAAAGTGTGCGGATAATACTAACCAATATTTGTTTGCGTCTTCATTATTCAAAAATTAATTCAAAACAGCATTAATTCAAACCGATATAAAAATTCCTTTTTATCATAACATTCACCACTGTCACTTTAAATAAAATATACGTGATCCCGGATCTCGTTACGTGTCTCACACATGCACTACTTCATAAACTACGAGTACAAGTTACGTGATGTACATAAAGATATTAACGTGTGTTTGAAATGAATGTGTAAAGAACTTGTACAGCATGCAGGATATTTTAACAGCCCTTTAATGTACGAATGTATAGTGAAATGTGTGCGACGTTGAAATGTATAATGAGTGCCAGGCAAGTACCACAACACAGGAGAAGATTTGTGTAGGGTGTACAAGAGATGTGGACTACTGTACAGTACGGACAGGAGTAGTGTACCGAGTGAAAAATACGTAGTGCACAGCTGCTTTACATACTACCACAACACGGATTTTCGCCAGGGTACTATTATATACTATTTATTCCCTTTACTACTTAAAGAAGAGTTTTACGGTTTTTCTACTTTTAAAAACTATTGTTAAAACATTATAAACACTATCCCTACTTTTTAATCCATTTTCCCTGGAGTCATCGGGTAAATGCTTTTAATAACATTTACTTTAATTCTGGACAAATATATGAAGCTTTTATTTATCTTCAATAATGTCAGATAAAGACCAGTATTATTTTCGACGCAAATATTCAATATAAATTAAGTGAAATATTATTATTTTACACTTAGAACATGTTTCATTAGATTCATACTTAAAGAACCGTTTTAAATTCACTAAATAAATAGTTATTTAACTTCACATCCTATGCACACAATTCAGTCCCGTTCAGACCACCGTGCGCCGTTTCCTCGTACAGATATCAAGTATCCGAAACGTCATACGCATTTTTGTTTCACAAAATTAAGATTGATCTTCTTATACATTTATAACGCTTTTATACAAAAAATAGCGTATTCAACTCGTTTATAATGTTGCCTTATTGCATTCGTACAAATTTGAAAACTCGCTCCTGACGTTTCTCGTTTTAAAAACATGTACTCATGGAATAAAGCTTAACATTATAAATTAATTGCATAACATACTACTAGGCACTGACAGGTAGAAAATGGGAAGAGGGTGAGGCAATAACGAAAAGCTAGCATACATTAAAGAAATTAAAAACCGAACTACTCCAAGAAATCTACGTCATTTTGTAACACTACTAGTTTAACTTATTTAATTGAGAATCATTGTTTCAAATATATTTGCATTTAAGAGAAATACAGGATTATATAAATAAATACGTATTGTAAAACATATTTTGAATTGTAATACTTCTTCCTTCACTAAAACGGTATATTGCCTGACATTAGGAAATTAATATCTTCTTAGTGTTGTGAACTATGAAGGATGTAAATCGCATTCTGTTTTAAAATAGAGGCAATGGAAGTGGTTCCCCTCAAATTCCTGACACTCAAATGTCAAGTTGGAGGAAAACCTCAGAGCGACAGTGATTATCTTCCCCACCACAGAAAGGGGAATAAACCCGCTTTAAGTGCAGCGGTAGTTACATAGCATGGAGAGAGCGAACTTCCTTCGCAAATAGCCTTGTTTTCTCAGAGCGAGTAGTATACGTGAGACATGGATCTGAGGTAAGTCTCAAATGTTTCAATCTCATGTTAAATTGATTCATAAATATATGATTGTCGCTTAATTCTCTCGGTCGCAACTTTTTCTAAAAGGCATAGTTGTCAAATTTTATCTTGAATTTCCATCTCAAAATGGTACAATGCTTTCTTGACTTGAGCATCTCTTTCCTAACTAAAATAATCGTCAATCGAAATTAATTTAGAATTAGTAAAGGAATAACAAACATTTTTATAGTTATCTAAATTTATCCTTGAGTAATTTTGATTTTGTACATTTAGGATAAGTAGTTAGACCAAGATGAGAAAAGTTTATAATAACAAATGGAGCTACAACAGCATATTCTTTCTCGTTTTATTTCTAAATTTCCAAGTTTTGCAAATTTCTGAGAGTTCAAGCAAAAAGACCTGCGCTATTCTTTTAAAAGTTCCTTTTCCTATCCGTGGAAACAATTCGAAAAAAATTGGGGCGATTTTTGAGAAAATACTTGTTTTTATAAATTGCATTGATTTCAAGAACAAATTACGCAAAACAAACGGACTCAGTTTTCAAAAAAAAATTATACATCATTGTACCATGGCAATTATTCATTGTTAAAGAGCTCATTTTTTAGCATATTATGCTTACGGAAAAATATATATCATCAATTTTATAGTTTTGAAATGTAAGCTTTTTGCAATTTTCGAATTATGAAGTGTTCGCCGGAAATGAGAATAGCACCATTTTTACCGTCCTTTCATACACACGAAAAGAAAATTTAAAGAAAAAAATTGGAACAGGTTTTGAGAAAAATAATTGTTTAAAAATTTTTTAATATTGCCTATATTTCATGCAAAATTACGCGAACACTGCTTATATTTTCGAAAAAATGTGCATGAACTTATTTCAAGATGTCTTTAAAGAAAAGATTTCATTCAGGAAAAATCTCTTAATAGCGAAAAAAACATGGCCATATAAAAAACCTCGGTAACGGAAAGTAAACAAACTACTGGGGCGACATGACAAAGTAAACCAAATACTGTGGCGACGGCTACCGCCTCGCTTATTGAGAATGATCCCAATTACTTGCACGTTTCTTAGAATTCGTAAAAAAAAATAATACTGTACGCAACTCATTCGAAAGTGTCTTTGGCGTATTTATTTCTAATCAACATTTCATTCGGACGTCACTGGTATACATTTTCTGTAGCAGTTACGTAATAGTACATTATGAAACGATGATGTAATGATGTTATTAAAACACAGTGTGATATTACGATATGAGCGAGGTACGAGCGAGTATCGTAAACTTCACACGAGTGTATTAATACCCATTACATCGAGTTTCATACAGTACTTTTTGTACAACTTATGCTAACTTTTATAAGTTAAACTTTTACATTCAATCGTTTCGTAGCAGTTGACATGAAGGATTCAGCCAAGGCCACCTAGCGGACAGCTCGCTACCCTTGCCTCAGATGGCTTTGATGATCCAGTTAGCATACGAGAGAGTACAAAAGTTGCAGTAATAATTCCGACTCACCATTTTCGCTTTTTCTCTTATTTCTGGAGGTGCCAACTCCACTTCTGATTCACTACACATTTTAAAATAAAGAATTAGCCGGCTTTGAAAGGTAACCACACGGCAGTCACATATAACAAAATCACTTGCGTTCAGATCTTAACGTCAGTCAAATGTTCCCTCCAATAAGTATCACTGCGCTAGTCAAATAGGATCAAAGTGAAATTACGGTCCAATTTATTTTAATTAATATACCACGTAAAAATGTTTAATAATAAAAGAAATTAAAACTGACAAACATAATACAATATTAAATTCAATTTTAATGTACACAATCGAACATTTACTAGAAAGATTCTCAATAATTAATAACGTGTAAATACTTGGTTTGTAAACTTCTCTGTGATTGGTCAAGAACCTGTATCATAATGAAATCTGTATCGTAATGAATATCATTATGCAACGGATTGCAGCCATCAAATGCCAGAATTATACAATTGAAGTAGAAAAAACTATATGTAGTTTGTATTCTTTAAATCAGAGTAATATAGTTAACATTCGGATATTTTTAAAAATGTCCAAATTCTTATTAACTCAGTTCCTGCTTTAGTCGTACGGTAAACAGATTTATCATTTTGATACGCATCATACATCGATGTTAGCTTTTTGCGATGTCAAATTTCCTCGAAAATGAGAATTTTCACAGCAAACCGAAACCTGGAATTCTTGAAAAATTAAAACAAGTGGTATTTTTTGTTACATTTTGAAACGTCTATTTAAGAACGTGCAGAATTAATGAATCGTAATGAAAAAACAGAAAACAGAGGATTGATCTAAATCAAAATCGCTCCGTCTTTCCTTTCTTCTTTTTCTCTTCCGGCTTTTGCTTTTCTTTCTTTGTCCTGTTCTTTTCTTCTTATTTTTCCTCTTCTTATTCGTTTCCATGTCTTCTTCTTCTTTTCCTTTTTCTTCTTCTTTTTCTTTCTTTCTTCTTCTTCTTCTTCTTCTTCTTCTGCTTGCTTCTTCTTTTTCCTTTTTCCCTTCATCTTGGTGGTCCTGCTGATATAAATTTGCCACAACTGCAGGGGTCACTGCAACACAAAATCGTATAACACATAAACGTAAAGCGGGTTGCCTAATAAAACGACTGACTTCGCTGAGCTACGACAAATCGCTGTCCTACATGTAATCGTTGTCCTTCGCTGAGCTACATGTAATTTCAGGAGATGGAAATACGAGGAGGAATGGCAATTCCCTCGTGTTGCCATACTGACGTGTTACTCCATTACTTGGGGTTTCATGTAACGTGCACACTTGCAACAGCGGCTTCTCGGTGTTTTCAGTATACACTATATCTATTCTCTCGCTCGTGCGGGAGGTCATATGGCCGTGAGTCAAGTATGCGCGAGAAGTGTTCTTGAGATTTCTAGTGATTCTTTTGCTTAGAGGTGCTTTTGTGAGTATGTTGTGCGACGAAAACTCTTCATGAAAACCTCCACGTAACTTTATTGTGAGCCGTTTCTGCTTTTTTTCTTTGAGGGTTTTAACTCGTGGTGTTAACTGTCATGAGTGGCCGTCAAAATCATTTGGTGATAATAATGACTGTCTTCGACGTGTGTCCTTTCATCACAATAAAAATAAATAAATAAATAAATAAATAAATAAATAAATAAATAAATAAATAAATAAATAAATAAATAAATAAATAAATAAATAAATAAATAAATAAATAAATAAATAAATAAATAAATAAATAAATAAATAAATAAATAAATAAATAAATAAATAAATAAATAAATAAATAAATAAATAAATAAATAAATATAAATAAATAAATAAATAAATAAATAAATAAATAAATAAATAAATAAATAAATAAATAAATAAATAAATAAATAAATAAATAAATAAATAAATAATTGGATTTGTAAGGCAGACAAAACTTTCCATACCCATATGCTTCAAGGAATTGTATACTAGGTTGGGAATGTCATGCGAAACCCTCACACACTCATTCCAAATATACAGTATAAAATGAATGTTTCGAATTTCGAAACGAAGTATTTAAAGAAGGGAAATCTTCATTCAGCACGACAAAATTAGACATTTTCTCCTCGTATAATACAGCAATATGTTTCAAACCATATTTATGACTGCAATATTATTATCAAAGTGCAATGCTAGTGAATGATTGGCACCTCCCACAACGTTTGGCAACTTTACAAACAATCACACCAATAGAACTTTATCGGTCTATTTCTATATCTACGTCAATAACAGAGTTGCTTGCGAGGTCCCGCTGTTTGGGGCTTCGTAAAAAAAATAAGAATGAGCAAAATGCATGATTCGTAAAGTGAAACTAGACCACACAATAATGGATCAAGACAAAAACTCTTTGATCTTTTTCGTCTTTCTCTTCCTCTCTTTTAACTTTCTCGTGTACGTAAGTACATACGGGGTAATATACGTAGTGTAGAGAAAGTTATGTAATGCAGCACAAAACAAACTGCGGATTTTCGAGAGAAAAAGTTCATTGCCGCGCCTTGAGAACAAAAAAGTGGATAAATCCAGTTGCTAAATTAAGAAACAAAAATCCTCTAACACGTGGTGTAGCCAGAATCCCTTCTTTGTGGGTTCTTGATATCAAAAAAATCGATTGACGGCAAAAAGTCCTCCGTCCGTCCGTTCGTCCGTCCGTCCGTCTAGTGTATGTGAACAACACTAGCGCCTAAACCATGCGTAGGATTGTTTACAAATTGAAAAACCCCTGTCGATCTGGCCTGTTTCAAAGCTCTGCGATTTTGAAAGATATTCATTAATTTTTGGGGGGTACTTTACATGAAGCCTTTGATACATTTTCAAACTTTTCTCAAAAATGGCTCCAAATTTTTACTTTAAATTTCTTGTAAGATATAGTGAAATACACGTATAAAAGTGGCAGAGGTCTGTTTTTACTGTGAACTCTGATTTTTCGAAAATTGTAAAAGTGTGAATGTTTTCGGCAACTTCTTACAACTATAATATTGAAGATATAGATTTTTCTTTCAAAAGAAATTTGTTCATAATTAGTTCACCATCACAGTCATGCACATTTTTTGAAACTTTTAGTACTTTTCGCGCAATATTGCGTCAAATATGTGCAATTTGAAAAAATAAAAACAAAATTTTCTCGAAAACGGCTCCAAATTTTTTACTTTAAATTTTTGGTAGGGATAATGCAAAATGTAATCTATATGATGAAATAAACGCCATATTGCTCTATTCTTTTGCTTTTTCAAAAATTACAAAAATGTGTTTTTTACTTGTCTCTCATGTTAATATTTACATTAGCGGCGATTTGTTAACATTATTTATGTATTTATGAGAGCATGTGTTTTAAATAATGTCATTTAAAACTCCTCAAAAGCTCAACAGTTTTCTTTAAAAAGAGCTCAAAATCCCACATTTTCAGAAACGCTCAAACGCTATTGTTTCAAAAATGACTCCAAAATTTTCCTTTAAACTTTTCCAGCGGATAGTGCTAATTTCACTGATTAATATGACAAAAAGTTCATTTTGAGGTATTGTTATATTTTTCAAAAATTACATAAATGGGTTTTTTAAAATATCTCTTACGTCGTTAATATACACATTTGCAGCAATTTCTAGACACTATTTTATTTGTCATTTAAAGTACTTCCAATGACTTTTAATGAAATTTTTCGAAAACTCAAAACTTTTCAGAGAAAAAGAGCTTCAAATTTCGCATTTACAGTAACTCAAGAAAACAGCTTCCAATTTTTCAACGAAAACTACCCTTTAGAGAGTTTTACTAGTTCTTAATATTCTTAAAGTAATATTACGGTTCTACTATTAGAAAACTTAAAAATGAGAAAGTTTCAAAAAAAATGTACTTTGGGCTAATACGAGAAAGTCTGTGCCATTCTGTAGCACCACGAGTTCATCTCATGTTTCTTCCCTTTGGCCTTCTCTTTCCTCTACTTTCTTCATCTTCTTTTCTTCGATTACCCACCTAAAATTAATTAAGTTACGAAAATTACGTTGTTAGAACAACTAATAAACAAAGTGTAGTATTCCATGCTTGGTGTCACAGCGCTGTTCAATTGGGGAGTCACGGCCCCTGACACATTACATTAGAAAGGTGTGGAGAAGGTATTGAATGCCGTGATTCTCTGGGAAGCTTCAAATAATCACTCTCTCGAAAGCTATTGAACGGAACACACGTAAGGAGACGGTGCTGTGTTAATAGTTTTTCAGCATAGATTGGGGTATTAATTAAATGATTGTGAGGCGGGGAACTTATGATTAGTTTTAATAGCTTTGCTTTGTGCAAAGTATTAGCATTGAGTTATAATTGTATTTTTTATTAATGTAGTTTGAGATTTGAAATTAAATGGACTCCGTATTTTGGAGGGATTTACATTAGGATATCTTCGGAGACGGAGAGGAATTTTTAATAAGTCGGCTGATGCACAGCCAGGGCAAGTCCCGACCGCGAATTAATTTAATAGATTTTTTAAAATCTTATAAAGTATCAAATAGTTGAGTATATTTTGGGAACAGTTGAATCTAATCTAACGATAAGTAAGAATGCAATAATAGGACTACGGATGACATTCAACGGACAACACCGATCTCGAAGACACCCGAGAAATCATGTGAGAAGTCCTCGCAGTAAGATTACGAACTTTATTCAAAACCGTAAGGGACTTTAATGTTTGTACAGAGGAAAAGTTTATCATTTATGAGCCCAATATAATTTGTAAAAATATAATAATAAATGTTAAATTTTTATTGTTTTGAGAAAAGAAAAGACTGATAATTTATAGTAGTTGCCATCAATTCAATAATTGGTTTTAATCAATAGAACTTCCAGGAATCGTAATTCTAAATAGAATTACACGTCCACATGCAACAGCTAAGGAGTAAAATGTTGTATATAGAAACCCATGATTAAAATTAAAAATGAAATCAATAAATTAATGTTTAACATTGAGAGAATTTATAAGCATAGCAGGGCAACCGAAGAAATAATATTGGTAATAACAGAGGAAGTAATTCCTTAATAATATTTACATAATTGTTGTAAATAGTATGAAGACTTAATATTAAATAAAGGAAAGAAAGGAAGGGTATTTTACTATATATATATATATATATATATATATATATATATAGTTGGCGCCTCCTCATCTCTCACCTCCGATCTCCCGATCGTCTCCACTCTCCATCTTTTGAAGCCTCTTACCAGCATTTCCTCTTCAACGTCCTTTCTCCAACTTCTTGGTCGTCTTCCACATCTTTTCCGTTCTGGTGGTGTCCATACCCACACCTTTTGGGGCACCTTTTTTTTTTGCCCATGTGTTAGAGATGTCCCCTCCAATTTAGCTATTTAGTTCAGATGTGTTCTAACATAGACACCCAGCAACTCCTTTTCCAACATTTCATTTCAAGGGCCTTCAATCTGCTTTTATTCCTATTGTTCCATTCCTATGTACATATGATACCTACTATAGCATTATAAATATGGGCCTTCTTTCGTTTAGTAATGTTCGCACTACTGTAAAGTGTTTAATTGCCTAATTAATCGCGTCCCAAATTATTGTTATATAATTTATGAACAGCTATTGCGAATGTCGCTTGCCTTTTTGATTGATTAGTGATTGCGGACGCGTCAACTGCTGTCATTAGACCCGTAAGTGTAGCGTTTCTCGCGTTTCTCGCGGGAGGTGGCGGTGATCTTTCCCCGCTGGGTGGCGATTTCCGGCGACAAACTGCTGTCGGCTTGCGTTTGTTTTTCCAACCAGGTATCTCCCATCAGGGGCGCCACCCCAGCCGGAACAAGCTCTTAAATTCTCGTCTGATCTCCCGACATGTGTGGCTGGGAAGTGCACGCACGTGTAAATGTGTGTATGGGTGGGTGAGGGTAGGACAAGGAAGAGAAAATAAAAGATCGCGCGTGATCTGTGGCCCGTTTGTCAGAGTATTGCTCAGGTATTCGCTTGGTATTGATCGGAGAAACCACGGAAAACTACGGATCAGAGCTGCCGGCCGCTAGAATTATTCTCCGGAAAGCGACTGAATTCGACTTTCGGTTGTGTATCTAGTGCCGAAAATCCTGCCTCAACCCCAAGCCCTCCTGGTGAGAGGGGCTGCAGGTCCATCAACTGACGCCCTGGAATGTGTTTTGGCGCAGGTGGCGAGCGCGGTGGGCGTGGCTGGCGCTGGGCGCTCTGGCGGTGGCGAGCGGGCAGACCGCGTGGGCGGACAAGGACCCCGTGGACGCGAACGCCCTCGACGCGGCGCAGACCAGCCGCAGCGACTGGTGCGCGCGCGTGTGCGGCGACGGGCAGGCGGCTCGCGGCGACGTCGGCCGCTGCCCCGACCCGTGCCCCCGCTGCGCTCCGCCCAGCCCCCCGCCACGGGCCCCCGCGTGCCCGGCGCCCGTGTGCCCGCAGCCCCTGGTCAACCTCACCTGCCCTGAGCCCAGGCCCCCGCCCGCGATCCCCCCGTGCCCCACGCCCGTGTGCCCGCAGCCTCTGGTCAACCTCACCTGCCCCAAGAACACCCCGTCAGCCCCCTGCCCGACAACGGCGTGTGCAGCTTGCCCCGCCTGCCCGCCGTCCTCTGCACCACGCCGCCAGGGGTACCAAGGCCCCCCAGACGCTCCCGAGGGCTTCTATTACAAGATTTACAAAAACTCCACCAATTGGAATGACGCTAAAAACACCTGTTTCAATGATGGCGCTTACTTGGCCATCCCCAACACACAGGTGAGTTTTTCTCAAAGCAACGGCCACAGCAATTTTACTTTCTTGCTGCCGCTTACGTAATAGAGAAAAAGTTGCGAAATGCTGCGCGAAAAAACGGCGAATTTTCGTAAGAAAAACTCTCATTGCTGGGGCTTGATATCAAAAAGTGAATAAATCCAGTTCTTAATTTATAAAGAAAATCGCCTAACACGTAGTGTAGTCAGAATCCCCGTTTTGTGGGTCCTTGATACCGAAAAATTGATTGACGGCAAAACGTCCGACCGTCCATCCGTCCGTCCGGTCGTCAGTCTGTGAACACCTCTAGTGCCTAAAATATAAGTAGATTTTTTCAAAAATTGATATAGCCCGGTCGATCAGGCTTGACTCGAAGTGTTTCAAATTTCAAAAACATTCTTTAAAATTTGGGAATACTTTACATGAAGCCTCAGGGATATTTTCAAAATTTTCTCAATAATGGCTCCCAATTTTTTCTTTAAATTTCTTCCAAGAATAGAATAAAATATACTTATAAAGGTGGCATAAGTCCAATTTTCATTGTTAACTCTGAATTTTCGAAAATTTTAACAGTCTGAAATTATTTCAGCGTCTTCCTAAAACAACAAAATTGAAGATTAGAAGTTTTCCTTCAAGCAAAATATTTTCTCGATAGTTAGATCTTTTATTAAGGTCATGTACACTGTCTGAAAATTTTAGAAGTTTTCGTGCAATATTGCGTCAATGTGTGCATTTTTTTAAAAAAAAATAACAAAAATTAGATTTTCTCAAAAACAGCTCCAAATTTATTCTTTACACTTTTGCTAGGAATAGTGCTAAATGTGCTCAATGAGATGATATTGTAACAATCCAGGATCCCCAGGAATGAAGACAGGGCAAAGAATAAAGATAAACATGTAATAAGTGGTATTAACATCAAAGGCGGGGACAAATGAAAGCGGTGTCGCGTAGCGATAATTTTTTGGAAGTCTAAGAAGACGCGACAAAATCATAATGGGGACAATATAGTTCAGTAGCGTTTGTCGAGTGAAACATTTTGGAAGTTATTTGAAAGAAATCGGTTCACGCGTTCCAAAGATATAAACAATTTAGTGAAGTACATTTTAAGCACACAACTAGACACGATAGCCATTGTTGTAGCTTAAGATCTAATGTAAAAAGTTGGTTTTTTCAAAAAATTAAGTAAACGCGTGAAGCGATTCAAACGAAACTTTTGGCATTAATAGAAGAAATTATGGGGAAAATTATGGCACTACTCACAACGCGGAGAAATTTCGGGGGGCTACGGCATAAAAGAAAATGTAAATTGTATAAGTGGGAAATTCCAAACGAGTCGTATGACGTCAGAGCGGTGGAAGGGGATCGACCGTCTTCAGATTAAAAGAACTTTGGAAATTTTAGATGGTAGAAAACCAAATAGAAAACGGTAATAGCATTCAATTTGAAAATGCATGAGAATAATAAAGAGAGACGACCCAGAAAGAAGAAGATTAACTTAAAAATATATAATATTATATAGAAGACCCGGAAGTGATCGTGAAATGTTCGAGAAAAAAAGAGGAAGTCTCGGGACAACAATGAGAAAAGAACGCGGGGAGAATAGCTTGAGGGAGGACGTATGTTGAAACGCTCCGCGGAAATTAAAAATTTTGTTAGAAAGTTGTGCTAATCACGCGAGCAAAGTTAATTTTATAACGTTTAGTTGTAGCGGAGAAAGTTTAGAAGGTGAAACGCGGAAAATTATTGCAAAAGTTCCAAAGAGAACGTTGTTCGCGAATATAAACAGTCGCATCATCAGCCGTGTGATTAAACTCGTTTCGTAAGTAATAAACAGTTATAACGAAGAGACATTAATTATTTAAAAATGAATTTTTCCGAATTACGTGTGTGAAAAATGGAAGGATGCTGCGAATGGACAAACGAAAGGACGCTGCGTATATTTGGCGAGGGTGATGCATGAGAACGGCGCGGTGCAGGTCGCTGAACTCAACGAAAGGAAAGTGCACTAACTTTATTTAAATTGGTAATGCGCATTGATAAGAAGAAAGAATAGGCTCATAGCTTCTAATGTACAAGACCAAGTTTTGTCAAATAGAAATAGATTTTAGTGAAAACAAAAAAAATAGAATGCGCATTCAAGTATGAATGATTTGGTTTTAATCTTATAGTGTAAATCTTCAGTGTGAATGAGAATTTCGTGTTTCTAGGGTATTGTTTATTGTGTATTTAGTGTATTGTGTATTGTTTTCGATTTTGTGTTGTTTGTTATTTGTTATGCCTCTAGCAGAGGAAGGAGAACAAAAAAAAACCAGATAAAATAAACGATGTCGAACGTTGTTGGTTCGACATTAAACCAATGCAATTGGTCTTATAAGTATGTGTAGTTAGACGAGGACCTACGCCCACGTGCCCGAATACTACGTCAGGATCCTGTATAGGTCCGCCACAGCCTCACGCCCAGTATTTATATCTGTATGAATAAATATCAGAAAAGCAGCTAGGCAACGGGCAAATTTCAGATGTATGTATTTTTGGCAACCCAACGTCAGGCATAATAGTGGACATTTTGGTAAGAACTATAGATGAAAGGAGCACAGGTAAAGATCGTTACATATTTTTTGTAAATTAGTTTTGAGAAAGAAAAGCAGAACGGATAGGTGACGTGTACCATTACATATTCGGCAGCCCAGCGGGGGGGCCATTGTAGAAGGTTTTCGGAGGTAGACATAGGTACCGTTGCATATTTGGCGCCGCAACGCGGGTCGTGAGTAGAACGAGTACCAGGGCACTATAATAGTACGCAAGTGGGCTAGGCAATCAGGTCAAAGATCATTGTAACCATAACATATTGTATTTCAAAATGGAGACGCGTAGTGGAAAAATGATAAGCATACGGGAAACGTCGGATTCGGAGACAATTTCCGCTCGCGATGAGGACGAGGAGGGCCAACGTTTACAGGAAGTAGAAGTAGAAGGGGAGGGGAATATTGCGATAAACACGCAAAGTGCAGATATGAGCCAGGAAGCTGCAGGTGAAATTGTTCCGGAGGTGCAAGAGGTACCCGAATCCACCCTTTCCATGTTGCTACGTGTAATGCAGGAAATGAGAGGTGACAGTGCGAGGTTACAGAACAATTTGCAAGAAATAAGAAGTGATAATGTTAGGTTGGAGAATAATTTGCAGAGGCAAATAGAAGGTAAATTTGAGGAAGTTGTGGAGCAGAATAAAGGAATAAATGGCGCGCTGAACAAATTGCAGAATGAGGTGCAGGTCGCGGTGTCGAAAGTTCAAGACGAAGTAAGCGCGTTTAAAGTGGAAACAATCGCGCGTTTCGCCAGGTTAGAACAGAACGCGAAAACGGGAGAGGAAACATCAGAAACTCGTTTCGCGGTACAAGAGGTGTTCAACCAACAAATTAGTACAGGTGTGGGTGAAATCCAATCGACCGTGGGCACCTTGCAACAATCGGTGCAATTACAAGAAACGCGATTGTCAGACAGAGGCAGGAATGTGCAGGACTTCAAAGAAGTGGCGCGACAGCAAGACGCTCGTATAGGTCGTGTAGAAGAATCTATCAGTGGGATAGATAGAAATATTATAACGGCTGTTCAGGGAGAATTAAATAGTCGGAAATTGGCAGATATAGGATCGACAAAAGAAGTCGATAAAGAAATTCTGAACAAGATAGCAGACATAGAGCAGCAGGTGTATGCAGCGCGAAGGGCGAATGGCAATGGTTACGCAATGGGGCATGCGACGTTGCCAAATTACCTGCGATTTCATGGGGAAAGCAGAGAACAACCTTACTCATTTCTGACAGCACTCGAGAACTATTTTAAAGTAAATAACATTCCGGAAGGAATGAAGTTGAGATTCGTAGAGGAAGCCCTTAGCTCTAAGGCGCAGTATTGGTGGCAGGCGCTGACACCAACACCGGAAACATATGGGGAATGGAGGGCTAAGTTTCTAGAACGATACTGGAACCAACACCATAAATTTGAACTGAAGTACCGGTTAATGTCGGAGAGGTTCCGTAAAGGGGGCTCGGAAAGCATGAGCGATTTCGTGACGAGGAAAGTGAGTGCTTTCAAGGTTTGCAGCGAGGAGTTCAACCCTGCTGAAATCATAAGGATCCTTATTCGACAGATGCCGAGCAGGATCGGCGAGCTTTTGTGGAATAACATGCCCGAAACGATAGATGACCTAATCGAACGCGTCGGTCGATTTGATCGAGCATACGAAGGGGACGACCACGACACGCAGGACGGTCGAAGCCCGAACTCCGGTAATGGTTACCAGAACCGGTATAGCAACGGGAAGAGTAGGCAAAACAACATTTGCGCGATGGAAGCGCGCGTAGAAACGGAGAAAGGGAAACAAGAGAAATCACAGGGCGGTCAGGCACCGCGAAAATCGAAGCCAAGAGAGCGACGTCGATCGAGTAAGCACGGAGCGAGCGGTTCAGGACACCCGGAATCACAGTACGGGAAATGTAGAGGCGACGCAAGTGCGTTGGGAATGCAATGGTAGATCGGAAAACTAGAAACGTTTGGGGCGAGACGGCACGAACCAAACGATGGGGAAGAAATCGTGACGGTCATGGCTACGGCCAGCATTATTGTTGAAGGGGACGAATTGCTAAGAGAGGACAAAGTGGAAGGAGTAAAGCCGAGTAAGTGCTTGATTTTAAGAGGCACGTGTTATGGAAGGGAAGTGCAGGCATTAGTGGACTCGGGAAGTAGTGTAAGCGCGGTGTCAAAAGAATTCTGTGAGAAGGTGCGAAAGAGCGGGCAAGTGTTGATAGAATTGCCGACGCGGAAGCTTCGTGTCGTAGTGGCTAACCGGAAAATGGCAAATACCACGGGAAAACAGGTCTGGTTGGAATTGGACCTATCAGAAATGACCATAGAGGTAGCAGCGATCGTGGTCCGGGGACTAATCCGTGACGTCATCATAGGGATGGACGCACTGGAGGCTTACCGAGCCGTCGTCGACGTAGGTACGAGGAAAGTTACGCTACGATCGAGAGGTTGTACCGGGAGTGGCCCAGTGGTCGCCGAAACTAATGAGGCGGAGGTCGAGGGAGACGAAGTCCAGGCTACGATGGAAGAGGTTATCCAGAACGTGGACAAGGCCGTGAACGGTGTCATCGACCAGGAAGACTGCCCGGGGCGAGTTCGGCAACTTTTGGAGGAGCACCTAGAGATTTTTGGGGAATCGTCAGAGCCAGTGAAGGGCTATCGATTCCAGTTAGAATTGAAGGATACCGCACCGTTTTCCACAAAGCAGTATCCCATACCGTGCAAGTACAAGGCGCAGGTGCGCGCGTTAATAGGGGAAATGGAGCAGAAAGGGGTCATTAAGAGGGCAGTAACCCCGTACGTCAGTCCTCTGGTAGTTGTTATCAAGAAGAACGGTAGCATTCGAATATGCCTAGACGCAAGAAAGCTGAACGCGGTCACGATCCCACGATACGAGACGCCACCCACGATTAATGAAATGATAGTGAAGTTAGGAGGGGCGACGATTTTCAGCGCGCTCGACTTTTCGTCCGCTTATTGGCAGATCGAAGTTGAAAAGAGAAGTCAGCAGTTTATCAGTTTTAAATTTGAAGGGACGGTGTACTCCTTTACGCGATTGCCATTTGGATTAAAGAACTCGGGGGCAGCGCTGATTCGATATTTAGATGATGTAATCCCGGAAGAGTTGAAAAGCACGATGGTCATGTATGTCGACGACATAATTTTGTTCTCATCGAATTTGCAGTCGCACCTAACAAAATTAGAAGTATTATTCCGAATCCTTAGGAAATACAATTTGAAATTGAATTTGGAAAAATGCGAATTCTGCAGACGAAGAGTTCAGTTTATGGGACATGAAATTTCAAACGACGGAATGAAGATTCAGGAGAGTAAACGGGAACTGATCCGGAAATTACCGCCACCGAAGAACATAAGAGAGTTACGACGATTATTCGGTATCTGCAATTATTACGCGCGCTTTGTGAAAAACTACTCACAAAAGGTGGTACCGCTACTACATCTATTGAGAAAGGGGAATAGATGGCATTGGGACCAACAGTGTCAAGAAGCGTACCAGCAGCTATTAGAGGCCTTCGAGCGCACGTACGTGGTGCAGTACCCGGATTTTCGCAGACGCATGTATGTCCAGACGGATAGTAGTGGATATGCGTTGGGAGCAGTCTTGTTTCAGTTGGGTGATGGCGGAGAACAGCGAATCATTGCTCTGGACAGCCGATCGCTAAAAGGCAGTGAACGAAATTTTGGAGTCACGGAGCTGGAGGCGTTAGCGGTAGTGTGGGCGACCCGGAAATTTAGAACGCTGCTAATTGGGCGTCCATTTACCGTCATCACCGACCACAAGGCATTGACGTTTTTGATGAGGAGCCATACCCACAATGATAAACTGTTGCGGTGGGCGCTATGGTTACAACAGTTCCAAATTGAAATTGAGTATTGTGAGGGAAAGAAGAACTTGCTTCCCGATTATTTGTCCCGGATAAAGGTGAAGGAAAGGGGAGAATGTGAAGATGTAGCAGCAATCCGAGTACGAGAGATCAACCCGCGATGGACAGTAGGGGCGGTGCTGGATATCCAACAACGCGATCCATTCGTTCGGGAGGTGAAGAAGTTAATTGCAGGACAGCCCTACGATACCAACCAGGTGAACAAGAAAGGGGATCAAAACGTCAGCAACTGGAGAATACACGACGGAATATTGCTGCGGAAAGTCAACGGCCCGGAAGGAAAATTTAGAATTTGGATTCCGGAAGAAATTCGAAGAGAATTGGCGACATCTACCCACGAGCACTATGGGCACTTTGGAGGCGGGAAAATCGTGCAGATATTAGCAGACTATTGTTACTGGCCGAACATGGGAAAGGAGGTGAGGCGAATAGCGAGTGCATGTGACGTGTGCCAGAAGACCAAACAACCGAATCGGCATTGTGAAGGAGAATGGCAAGCAATCGTGCCTCAAGGGCCTCGAGATCTCTATGCAGTAGAGTTATACGGCCCGCTGCCGAAGACTAGGTTTGGCAACCAGCATTTATTCGTCATCATCGACGTGTTCACGAAGTTCGTGCAGATTTTCCCCATACGAAAGCCCAATACAGCAAGTTGCGTCCGCCAAGTAAAAAAATTTATCGAAATGTGCGGAAAACCGGCCCGGATTCTAAGCGATAGAGGAACTCAGTTTACAAGCGACAGGTGGAGAGAGGAAATGGAAGCTCTATAAATCTCCATTCACTTCACAGCTGTGCGCCATCCTCAGAGTAATCCGAGCGAGAGAGTAATGCGAGAATTGTCACGACTATTCCGGGTATACACGGCAGAAAACCATCGGGCATGGTTTGAGGCGGTGCCAATATTGAATGACATCCTCAACGCGATACCGCACTCCAGTACCAACGTGACGCCGTGGGAAGCGCACTTCGGAAGAAGGAAGATGAGACCATTTGACCGTATTCAGATCCCACCAGAAATCGGCGGTGTACAAGAAGTGGCAGCAGGTCAACAGATAGTGTACGAGCAGTTACGGAAGTCGGCAACGAGTAGGAAGAAGGCCCAGAAGCAATGCCAACGGAGGACGTTTAAAGCAGGAGACAAAGTATTAGTCCGAGCGTCTCATTCGTCCTCGTCGGAACAGAAATTGTTTCGAAAATTCTTTTCGCTCTATGACGGCCCGTACACTATTAAAAAGGTATTAAATAATAACAATGTGGTGTTAGTAGACAGGAATGTAGATAAAGGAACTCAGAATATTTATAATGTGAAGTTATACAAAGAACTAGGATGATAATTGGTAATAGCGAGGTAGCCTGTACAAGAAGTTGAGAGGAGAATAGTTCCAATGTAGAGGGTACAAAGAATTGAGATGAAAATGAGATGACAGTAATAAGTGACGAAGATGACAAAGGTTAAATGTTAAAGAATAGCTTTGAGGAACAAAGATTAGATGTTAAAAAAGGTAGTTTTAAGGAATAGGTTAAGATTAGTTGTAAAGAGTATTTTATAAACAAGAAAGGAAGATTATTTAGATTAAGGCACAGGTGGAAAAGGGGTGAAAAGTGTAACGTGTGATAGTGCGACAATAGACGACGGTATAATGTACAGCGCAACTGAGAGTGCAAGTGTTGGCAGGTACATCCGTCGCGAACAAGAGTAGTGGTTTGAGGCATTGTTACCCAAGGTCGAACGCACTGGTGAAGCCGAGAAGGAAGTGCATGTGGTAGCAGGTGCAGGGTCGCGCCGACGATAAACAAAGTGCAGACTTCGCAGTGAGATGGCAGTGATAGATGTCAACTCAGTATGATGACATCATATCTGAGCGACATCTTAGGCGGGGGGAGATGTAACAATCCAGGATCCCCAGGAGTGAAGACAGGGCAAAGAATAAAGATAAACATGTAATAAGTGGTATTAACATCAAAGGCGGGGACAAATGAAAGCGGTGTCGCGTAGCGATAATTTTTTGGAAGTCTAAGAAGACGCGACAAAATCATAATGGGGACAATATAGTTCAGTAGCGTTTGTCGAGTGAAACATTTTGGAAATTATTTGAAAGAAATCAGTTCACGCGTTCCAAAGATATAAACAATTTAGTGAAGTACATTTTAAGCACACAACTAGACACGATAGCCATTGTTGTAGCTTAAGATCTAATGTAAAAAGTTGTTTTTTTCAAAAAAATTAAGTAAACGCGTGAAGCGATTCAAACGAAACTTTTGGCATTAATAGAAGAAATTATGGGGAAAATTATGCCACTACTCACAACGCGGAGAAATTTCGGGGGGCTACGGCATAAAAGAAAATGTAAATTGTATAAGTGGGAAATTCCAAACGAGTCGTATGACGTCAGAGTGGTGGAAGGGGATCGACCGTCTTCAGATTAAAAGAACTTTGGAAATTTTAGATGGTAGAAAACCAAATAGAAAACGGTAATAGCATTCAATTTGAAAATGCATGAGAATAATAAAGAGAGACGACCCAGAAAGAAGAAGATTAACTTAAAAATATATAATATTATATAGAAGACCCGGAAGTGATCGTGAAATGTTCGAGAAAAAAAAGAGGAAGTCTCGGGACAACAATGAAAAGGAACGCGGGGAGAATAGCTTGAGGGAGGACGTATGTTGAAACGCTCCGCGGAAATTAAAAATTTTGTTAGAAAGTTGTGCTAATCACGCGAGCAAAGTAAATTTTATAACGTTTAGTTGTAGCGGAGAAAGTTTAGAAGGTGAAACGCGGAAAATTATTGCAAAATTTCCAAAGAGAACGTTGTTCGCGAATATAAACAGTCGCATCATCAGCCGTGTGATTAAACTCGTTTCGTAAGTAATAAACAGTTATAACGAAGAGACATTGATTATTTAAAATGAAAGTTTCCGAATTACGTGTGTGAAAAATGGAAGGATGCTGTGAATGGACAAACAAAAGGACGCTGCGTATATTTGGCGAGGGTGATGCATGAGAACGGCGCGGTGCAGGTCGCTGAACTCAACGAAAGGAAAGTGCACTAACTTTATTTAAATTGGTAATGCGCATTGATAAGAAGAAAGAATAGACTCATAGCTTCTAATGTACAAGACCAAGTTTTGTCAAATAGAAATAGATTTTAGTGAAAACAAAAAAAATAGAATGCGCATTCAAGTATAAATGATTTGGTTTTAATCTTATAGTGTAAATCTTCAGTGTGAATGAGAATTTCGTGTTTCTAGGGTATTGTTTATTGTGTATTTAGTGTATTGTGTATTGTTTTCGATTTTGTGTTGTTTGTTATTTGTTATGCCTCTAGCAGAGGAAGGAGAACAAAAAAAAAAAAAACAACAGATAAAATAAACGATGTCGAACGTTGTTGGTTCGACATTAAACCGATGCAATTGGTCTTATAAGTATATGTAGTTAGATGAGGACCTACGCCCACGTGCCCGAATACTACGTCAGGATCCTGTATAGGTCCGCCACAGCCTCACGCCCAGTATTTATATCTGTATGAATAAATATCAGAAAAGCAGCTAGGCAACGGGCAAATTTCAGATGTATGTATTTTTGGCAACCCAACGTCAGGCATAATAGTGGACATTTTGGTAAGAACTATAGATGAAAGGAGCACAGGTAAAGATCATTACATAGTTTTTGTAAGTTAGTTTTGAGAAAGAAAAGCAGAACGGATAGGTAACGTGTACCATTACATATTTGGCAGCCCAGCGTGGGGGCCATTGTAGAAGGTTTTCGGAGGTAGTCGTAGGTACCGTTACAATATGAACACCATATTGCTATATTCATTTGTTTTTTTACGAAAATTGCAATTTCTTACAAGCTTTTCACATCCTTCATATATGCATTAAGCTGCAATTTGTTCACATTATTGCATATGTATTTTATATGATGTCTAATAAAGTATATTAAAAACTCAATAGTTTTCTGTGAAAACGAGCTCAAAATTCCGCATTTTCAAAAGCGCTCAAATGCCATTTTCTCAAAAACGCCTTCAAATGTTTTCTTCAAACTTTTCGTATGGATAACGCTAATTGCACTGTTTAAAATGACTTAAAATTCATTTTGCTGTATTATTTTTTGTTGTTGTTTTTTAATTACACAAATGTAATATTTTTTAAATATCTCTCACTCCATTAATATGCACCTTTACTGCAATTTGTATACATTACTTCATTTGTGAATGTATGTGCTTCAAAGCACTTCCAATAAAGTTTTTCAAAACCTCAAAAGATTTCTGTAAAAAAAACTTCAATTTTCGTATTTACAGAAACGCTTAATGCCATTCTCGTAAAAACCGTTCCATCTTTCTTAACGAAAATTTCCACATAAAACGAAGTTTTAGTCTTTTATAATATTCATAAAGTAAAATTTAGTTTTACCGTTACGAAACTGACAAATTTAGGATATTTTTTTTTGAATGCACTTTGGGCGGTGATAGAAGACAGATGGCAAGAGAGGATGGGGCAAGTCCTAAAAAGTAGCCCAGATCAAAGAAATTTTTAAAAACTAATACGAAAAAGTCTGTACCATTCTGTATCACTCCTAGTTACTCTCTCGTATACGTCCGTATGGGGAGTAATATACACAACGTAGACAAAGTTACGTAATGCCGCGGAAATTCGATTTTAAGATTTTAACGGAAATACACATTTTGGGGTCCCCTAATACCAAAAAAGGTTTTTTTCGAACCGTCCGTCCGACCGTCTATGATCTCCCCTAACGTCTAAACCATACGTAGAATATTTTCCAAAATGGATATTCCCCGGTCGATCTGGCTCGACCCGAAGTGCTGCGATTTTGAAAAACTTTTTTTTTTTAAATTTGAGAGTGCATTACATGAAACCCCAAGGCCATTGGGTGTGTATGTGTGCGTCTCTGTTCCTGTCTCTGCCCCTGTCCATGTCTCTCTCTCTCTCTCTCTCTCTCTCTCTCTCTGTGTCCCTCTCTGCCCCTGTCTCTGTCTAGCTCTATCTGCCTCTATCTCTCCCTGGCTCTGTGTTTATTTCTCTCTCTGCGTCTCTTTCTGCCTTTCTGTGTCTCTTTCTGACTCTGTCTCTATCTCTCTCCCTGCGTCTCTATCTGTCTCTGTTTCTCTCTCTGCGTCCATCTAACTCTCTCCCTGCGCCTCTATTTCTCTCAATCTCTGTTTCCCTCTCTGAGTCTGACTGGCTGCTTGTCTCTGTATTTATCTGTGTCTCTTTGTCTGCCTCTGTCGGTCTGTCTCTACCTCTGTGTGTGTGTGTGTGTGTGTGTGTGTGTGTGTGTGTGTGTGTGTGCCTGTCTCTGTCTCTATTTGTCCGTCTCTCTGTCATTTGTCTTACGAGGTTAGGTGGAAATCTTCAAAAGACACTCATTGGGCAGCCCGTCTACCAGCGTGTGAGATTTTTACTCACTAAAACCGAACCTCCCTTCTCCTCCCACCTCTCCGCGGAACCGCCAATAGGCATTACAATGCGGAGAGTGGAACAGCGACCCACATGATGCTAGTCAAGGGAGGGATCATGAGATATCCCTCCTTCCTTTCTCTAGGCGTCTGTTCCATTAATACGTCTTGTACAAAATGACTCACCAACCTCCAATTGTTTTCAGAAACAAGCATACATGAAACTACGTTTTCTGGAATCATCTGGCCTATACCAATTATCTTAGCAGTGGCTAGTCGTTGAGGTGCGAAACTGTCTCTGAAACAACGTGTTGGGCGTTCTCGACTTCAGGTTCACACACAGGACAATGAGGGATACATCCAGTTTGGATCTGTGAAGGTAGGCTGAAGCATCCATGACCTGTTAGAAGCTGCAAGAGGTAATAATTTACCCCGCCGTCCGTGCTTTCGACGGATCCACGATTCAACTGTAGGAATCAGTCGGTCTTCCCTTGGAGGAAGTGTTCCATCGCTGGTGCCATTCTGCTCGTTGTTCCAAGCAGTTCTGTTTCTCGTCTCTTTTATCGTAACGCTTCTGCCGCTCACAGGCCATTATGTCTTGGGATCATCCCGGGTGTGACGCAAACTGCTTCGTTCGAGACAGTGCGGAACGCGCACACAACCCTAAGAGCAGATAGTCGATATATTGAAGCCATGCCTCCTACGTATCTCTTTGTATCTGTAGAGTTGACCCATTCTGGTGAAGCGTAGAGCAGAACCGATGTGACGACTGAGGCAAGCAGGTTTCTCTTTTCATTACTAGGCCCTCCAATCTTTGGCCTTAACCTAGTCAACGCAGTATTCATCACCGCCGCTTTTTTGCAGGTGTAGTCTAAGAGGTCTCTAAAGGACAAGCGCGTGTCGATTATGACGCTGAGGTATTGTATGGCAGGTCGTGATGAAATTTTGTGATGACCAACTTTGAGAGTGATAGATTCTCCCTTCTTTCTGCTAGTTACAAGCAACACTTCTGTCTTATGTTCGGCAAGTGCATTAATAAAACATGTTTTAATAAAACATTCCTTTTTAGGATGATTTTGACGTGCTGCAGCGCCTGATGAAGAAAGAGAAAGTATATGCGGTATATGTTGGTTTCCACGATAATTACCATGAAGGCCAGTTCTTGACTGTCCTGGGTAAGTATAAATCAAAATTAAAAATGTGGGTTATTTGTTATTTGTTATTAAGTTTCACACTTCTTGATTCTTACAAAGTATCCATAATTTCATAACAGTCATTGTGTCATGCAAATATTTGACAGACAGAAAATTATTCAAAGGGCAGTCCTACAATGTAGAACAGGTTTACTTGTTTTATTTCCACTAGATTGATAACTTGATAATAATTAAAATAGATTTCACAATATTTAATTATAATTATGGGTGAGTAAGGGAGATTTTGCTTATTTCTGGAGTTTTTGTTAGCAATTCTTGGATAACACAAGGCATCATGTGAAAACAAGCGAATTCTTTCTTTCATTGCTAAACATCATAAGTGATTTATTATACATCAACAAGATTTTCTCCTCTACTTTAAAAAATACAAATCATTGTTAAGAAAAGTCATAAGGAAAGCTAAGATCATGAAACACGATCCGGATATTTTGAACTCAAATAACAAAACAAAAGCAATGTGGAATATAATAAAAAACGACCAAATCAACTAGAACACTGGTAGAGAATGTTGTTTTAAAATATAATAGAAATGTGAACGATCCGGCAACAGTGGTTAGTCTCTTTAACCAATACTTTTCGAGAATTGCTGTCGATATAACTAAGGGTCTTCAGCCTCTTTAAAAAAGGCAACAAAAATGAAATTCTAAATTATGGGCCTATTTCGCTTCTGTCAGTTTTTTTCAAAAATCTGAGGGAGACTTTTTTACGTACGAATGGAAACCTTTCTCAGTAAACCCGGCGCACTTTCAGATTACCAATATGGATTTAGAGAATCAAAATCTACGGAAACTGTCATATTTTCTTTTCTTAAAGATGTCGCCTCATCATTGGATCAAAATGAAGCACCTATTGGATTATTTTCAGATCTTTCAAAAGCTTTTGACGTCATTGATCATGACATTTTACTTTCAAAATTACCTTCATATGGAATCCGCGGTATTGCTCTAGATTGGTTATGTTCGTACCTTAAACAACGATCTCGGAGAGTAGAAATACCTTACTGGAATGATGTAACATGTACACACCTTTCCGACTCTTTGCCAATTGCACGTGGAGTCCCGCAGGGATCGATTTTAGGTCCTATTCTCTTCCTACTATACGTAAAAGATATGCCATCGACGATGCGAAACGGAAGAACAATTCTCTTTGCGGATAATACGAACATTCTTGGCAATAAACAAACTGTAAATAGTACAATATCAGATGTTTCAAATTGGTTCCGTAATAATAAATAAATAGCAAATGAAAAAGAAACTCTTTGAATGCAGTTTTCCACTTCAAATAAACAATTCTGTACTCCATTGAAAATGGACGGTGTAGCATTGGCTGATGTTAAGGCAACAAAATTTTTAGGTCTCTCGATTCAGTCAAACCTTAAATGGAACGTCCATTTAAATGAATTGATCACAAAATTAAGTTAATTAAGCTACGCGTTCAGAATTCTTTCACATTCAGGCAGCCTTCATACTGCTCGTTGTGTGTATTTCGGAAATCTTCATTCCCGCCTGAGATATGACATAATATTCTGGGGAAATGCATCTGATTTTTGTGACTTTCTCATTACTACTCATCGATTTTACTACTGAATGTGAATATTATATGCTGTAAATTGTAGATAATGTATTCTTTCTTTCATCTTTTCATTTGATAAGATGTATATACCAAATCATTTTTATCTCCCTCCACTTTTGCACTTTCCAGGCATTACTGTACTTCTGTGTTTGCTTTTGGCCTAACACTTCATATCTTTCCTTTTCAATTCTTAGTGTCCCTTCTTTAACAAAATTTAAGCAGTATCACAAAGTAAGTTACAAAAGATCCAAGCAATGTGCAGTTAAAATAGTATAAATTTGCAAATTTTATGAAACATTTTTTCCCAACTAATTTTGAATTGATCAACTAATCTGAAATTAAGCTAGTGGTTGAGTCAACAATAGGAAATGCTTTTTGTTGTAGGGGATCCAATGAACAATGAACAGAAAAAAATGTGGGCCACAAATCAGCCACAAGGAGGAAGCAAGGAAAACTGTGCACTTCTTTTCCAAGATGAAAAAATGCATGATTATCCTTGTACAGGTCTGTCTTTCTTTGCTTGCCAAATGCGACACTAGTGGTTAAAATCAATATTTTTCAACAACTCTTCACGTGACCACGATGTTTTGTAAGCACATGAAGAATTACAAGTAGTTCTGATAAAATAAACTTTCAAAAAAGATTATTAGTTTTTTATTAATGTTATTGTAGTTTCTCTTAGATATTCGCTTTAATCAAACAGCAATCATTCAATTGAAAATATCCTAAACATTTCTAATAGCATGACACATCTGCAATGTTTTAATTATGTATTTATTACTAGACATTTCATTCAGTATATATATATATATATATATATATATATATATATATATATATATATATATATATATATATATATATAATGTGCCTGTCAGGACAAGTGATTATCAAAGGATTTGCATACAGATGTTCTACAAGAGACGCATCGTAGCGACGTCACGACTGACGTCACGACGAAATATCGAACGAAAAATGGTTATATCTAATGAAATAAGACAATGAAAGGAGAAATAGATAGTGCAGTAATTATCAGAGAAATTATAGACAGTATTGAGAACCGGTGACAAGGCGTAAGAACGTTTAAAACAGAAAAATAAGAAATATTTTGTAATCTTGTTTGTGGCAACGGGCGAGCGAGCGGCGTCTGTTCAATGTAAATCTATTAAAAATATTGGACAACAATGCGAGAAGAAGACGAGGAGACGGTGTTGTGCGCTTGACGAAGACGCTAGCTCCGCGTTAGCGTAAATGTAAATTTTTAAAAATTATTGTTCGGAGGTGTAATTTGAAAACATTTTCAGATATTTTCATGCGGACAAAAAGGTTGTAACAAACGGGTGAATGGATTCGTAAGTAATGGCGAATAATTTACAGGTAAAAGCGACGCGAACATTAATTTTACGGGGTTGCACTTTTGAACAACGGTCGCGGACATTTTGTGTTGCAGTGTTTACAACGCGAAGTTTAGCGTGCTCCGGACAGTAAAAGGAAATACAAACAGAGTATTTTCATTTTAGTTCGCGTAACGAAACAGTGTCTCTTCGCCGCGGGAACTTTAAATATTTTATTTTCATTCGTGAATGAACAGTGTTTCCTCGCCGCGGGAACTTTAAATGTAGTGCAAACTTTGCGTTTCATCGCAAAACGTTTCGTAGTGGTTTTCTTAACCATGTGAGTTCGTGGTATATATGGCCCTGGGAACTGGTGGAAGCTGAGACGGTACCATCGCCGTACACGGGGGAGTGTACGAATCGGCGGACGGCGACGCAGTGTTCATCCGGTATCAGGGAAGTGATGCATGCATCCTTTCCTCCTTATAATAAGTTATAATAATAATAATAATAATAATAATAATAATAATTATTATTATTATTATTATTATTATTATTATTATTATTATTGCTGTTGATATTATTATTATTTTCAGTTCGACTTTACGTCTTTCAGAGCATTGGAATTTAAAACAAAAGGACCATCATTATGGACACTAACGTTAACCACTAGAGGAACTTCGAAGGCAAAATTTCAGAATGTTGTGAAGAAAAATGTTGAAAAGATAAGAAGGATGGAAAAGAAGTAAGAGAAACTGAAATTACTGAGGATGAAATTTATCTTTAACAAATTTGGAATTAATTCTATAAGGAAAAGGATATGTTTTACCAACATTAAAAAATGGTGCATGATTTAATGAAGGAAGAGTATTAAAAAATTTGAGACTAATGTTTAAGCAATTCAGTTCATTATGAATTTGTGTATTGGAAATAAACCAAGGTACATGTAGTATTTTTCTAAAGAATTTGTTTTGAATCATTTGAAGTTTTTGTATATTCAATTTAGTTGCATTTGATCACATTGGACAAGCATACGTTATAGAAGGTCTAATAATTGAAGGGTATATTAATTTAGCAGATTTAATACAAAGAGTTGAGTTATTATTTATAACAGAATTAAGTTTATGTATTTTAATAATGTTTTTTGTACATTTTTAATATGAATTCTCGAATTCAGTTTTGTGTTTAAATGGACACTTATTATTTATTAAACAAAGATGAAGAAAGCCAAGGAATAGAAGTGTTATGAATGAGAAGGGGAGGAGGAGTTATTGGCTAACATAATGTAAATATTTGGGCTAGGCATTTATCCTTATTGACTTTGAGTCTCCAATTGTTGGCCCAATCTGAATAATGATTATGATCTATTTGAAGTTTATTTCTAGCAACAAGAATATTAGCATGCGAATTAATAAGTGCTGTATCATCAGCACAAAGGGCTAATTTAGATGAAATGAATTTTGGAATGTCGGATAGATAAAATTTATCTAACTGTCATTCCAATATTTAATATTGAATAGCAGAGGAGAAAGGCATGATCCTTGAGGATCCCTGGCAGAAATATTAAATTTTTGAGAGGAGGTGTTATTATATTTAACCATGAATGTTCTGTTAGAAAAAAAGTTTTGAATAATAGTTTTAATATACATCAGAATATCTACAAGACAAAATTTAAATTAATAATAATAATAATAATAATAATAATAATAATAATAATAATAATAATATGGTAAAAATGCTAACAATAAGAGCAATAATAACAATAATAGAATTAACTCTACATTTTATGGCTGACCTACACAATTATTTTCAACTATTAAATATACGACTTTTTAATTACTCTGCACTTCATTTCACATCACTTCACAACGTTTCCACTTCTACTTCTCTATTGCACAACACGTCACCATGCTTCAATACAATACTACTTGAATATATAATTATATATTTAATAAAGCAACACATTTAGTAGTAATTATCACAATACTAATAACAAAAGCAAATGTAATGTAAATGTAACATTAATAATAATGATAATGATAATAATAACAATAACAACAACAACAACAACAACAACAACAACAACAACAACAATAATAATAATAATAATAATAATAATAATAATAATAATAATAATAATAATAATAATAATAATAATAATAATAATAATAATAATAATAAAAAAAAAAATACCTGCCGCATGCCAATAAGCCTAACTTACTAAATTATAGAACGATTTTCCTAAGGATGAGCCAAAGTGACAGTTCGCGAAAACAAGTGAACATCACATATATTTCAGAGAAGTGTCCCTCCACCGCGACAGCTGTCCAGCCACGCCTCTTCGTAAAGTGTTAGGTTATGGCTCCTGTGAAAACGTCCCTATGCAGAAGTCTAAGTTTTGCTGAGGTATATGCACGTACGCGAGTCAAGAAATATTTAAATTTAATTTCGTATGTGGAAAATCTCTTTACATGCTCTCACAATCAGTAAAAGAAAACTGCCACGAATGTAAATAGAAAGAAAAATTATTTTAAGCCGGAAATACCTGCACCGGTACGCATCTCGCATTCAAGTCTCGGTTTTAAAATAAACATAATATTTGTCACACAAAAAGTAAATTCAATGTAATATATAAAGAAAAAAAGAATTTTTATAGAAGAGCACACAACACTGCACTTCCTAATTTCAATTATTTCTCGCGGCGCACTATATTTTTGTCGGACGAGGACATCACAAAAGGAAGCGTCGAAGCCATTTACAAGTTAGCCAACTGCAAACGAACGAATGCAGGTAGAGAGTCTAATGGGCTCGAGGTCAACACGACCGCAGAACCTTCAGTTATGTTGCCAGCACTAGCTGTCACTTTGGCTCATCCTTAGGAAAATTGTTCTATAATAAAGTTTACAAATATCATTAGTAAATTTTCTTTTAAAACTTTGAACACCTAGAGGAAAGGGTTCCAAGGTTGTCGCAGGCAACTTATTCCAGCACGTTATTGTTCTATTTGTAAAGGAAAATTTTCGAACATCTTTTCTCTGTGGCTTAAGCTGAATTTTGTGCTCGTGATCCCCTCTACTAGAGTAAGAGGGTCTACCGAGTCAGATGTAGATATCTTTCCAAGCTGGATAACTGGCATACACTTTGTACATGGCACAGTCTTGCCTTAACCCTCCTTATTTCTAGAGACTCACGTTCTACATTCTTCCTATTGCTTCAGAAAGTAAATTTATACGTACTTCTCTGTACTCTATTCAAATATTCTTTTTGTGAATTTCTATAAGGGTCCCAACAAAGTGCCCCATATTCCATTAACGGACGAACGAGAGATAAGTAAGCTAATTCTCTTGCTTTCACAGTACTCTTTTTTAGTATTTGCATAGTAAAATGCAAGGACCTTCAGGCTTTCCCTACAACACTGTTTACCTGATTTTCCCAACTCAGTTTGCTATCAAAAATGATTCCCAAGTACTTACAAGACAAGACTCTTTGAATATTTTCATTGCCTAAATGATATTGAGTTTCACTATATTTGCGGCCCCTAGCAAACGTGACTGTTTTGCTTTTCGAACTATTTATTGTCATGTTATTTTTTTCTGCTTATAAATGTTATCTGTCTAGATCACCCTGCAAAATATCCTTGTCTTTCTTTGATTGAATAACTCAATATATTACACATTCTCATATATTATCTCACATATTACACATTAACTCAATATATTACATTCAATATCTGCAAATAGCTGTGCCTTTGAATATAAATTGTCTGGCAGGTTATTCACAAATGTGAGAAACAGGAGAGGTCCAATAACACTTCCTTGAGGTATTCCTGAAGTTACCTTTGCTGGAGTTGAAAATTGTTGTCCAACTCAGACTTTCTGTTTCCTATCTCAAAGAAGCTCATCAATCCACGCCATAACTCTGGTGTCAATACACGATTACATTAATTTATGAACCATATTATCATGTGGGAAAACAAATGCCTGTGCAAAATCTATTATTATGGCGTCCTCCCTCCTACTATCATCAACTTCATCTGATATATCCTGAAACATGATACCATCTGACTTTTGCAAGAGAAACCATTCCTACAACCATGCTGTCCCAGAAATAGCCATTCTTTTTTTTCCCATTCTTGTCTAATATAACTAGTTACCAAGTGTTCCATTAGCTTACATAGCACTGATGTGAGACTTACCGGTCTATAATTAGCTAAAACAGTTCAGTCACCACTCTTGAAAATCGGAACAACAGTAGCTAGCTTCCAATCATTGGGCACGCTTGAATTGTTGATCGAAATTTAGAATAATCTTGTTAGATATGGTAGTATTGCCTCTCCACTGAGTTTAATTATGACAGTTGGAATGGCATGTGGACCCCGCGACTTTCCATTTTTCATAAATTTAATTCATTTTCGCAATGTATTTACATCTACATTAAACTGATTTGCTACAGCCTCTCGACATCTGAGTGTGGTGAGATTTTGTTTTAAAAACGGAACTGAAGTAGGCATTAAATGCGTTTGCTTTTTCTCAATTGTCTACTAGTAACGTGTTCTTGGTGTCTCTAAAGATAATGTGAAGTTGTGAATGAATAAGTTAAAGAAGAAGAATTAAAAGAATTTGTGATATTATTGTTATTATTAAATATTAACTATTTTTTTAATATTATAGGAAGAGTGGAAGGTATGTTGTATAAGAATTTGTAAGTTATTTGTCCAAGGTGAGTTGTTAATGTTAGTATGTGTAGTAAGTAGAAAGAGGTGAGAAATGTGTGGTGTAGATTAAAAGGTTTTGAAGAGTTATTAAGTAAAAAAGTATTAGTAGTAGTGGAATAAGATAATGTTTAAGGGAAAGAAATATTGGAGGAGGTAGAAGAGGAGAATGTCTTTGTGGAAGGTGAAATATTATTAATTGATTTTATTATTTAAGACAAGTTTATAAAAAGAACATTCTCTGTAATTTGCAGGATGGTTCTGACCACAGTTTTACACATGTTGGAGGGGTTGACTGTGGCTTTTGTACAAAGAGTAATGATGGAGCTGAAACACTTAACACATCTGGATTTTAATTTGCAATTAGCCTGTGAATGTCTAAAACAATGACAATTTTTACATTGAACAGGGGTAAATCAATTTGTTTGGGTTAGAATTTTTATAATTGAATGAAATAGACAATCTAATTTTAAAATAGTTCTGGATTGAGGAGAGCCTGTTAAGTAAAAAATGGCACAAGTATGAAGAGGATGTTTACGTTTGCGGATGTTGCGTCATAAAGGCGACGAACTTGAAGCACTGAATATTCTAGTCGAATAAATACATTTAAAATTTGTAGTTTACTTAATGAGATTGGAATGCCTTTAATCATTACTTGGAATGTTTTCTTGCTCGAATCTTGAAATGTATAAAACTAAATGTTATTACTTTCACAGAATTTTCTGATGTTTCGATGGCAATAATAATGACAATTTCTGCAAAAAGGATTTGGATTTCATTAAAATGAGATTTGGTTGAATAGTTATTGTGAACCACTTTTGCAGCGTCTTGAAGCAATAAAGGATAGGTGATGCCAATCACTGTTATAAGTGGAATTTTTTGATGAGGTGAAGAAGTTGAAGTAGTCGAAGTTGAAAGTTTTTTTTTCAGGAATGGGTCAGGATAATATACATGGGTGTAGATGATTTTGATCATTTGGAAGGATTTTCAGAAACATCTGGGATATGAGAATGATGAATGTAGTTAGATGTCTTCTATGATAGTTTCAGGTTGTGGCACTAGGTTTGCCGAAGATACTTGAAAAGATGTTGACATTGAAGTAATTGGAGAAGAAGTTTGTGGCTTATTTGGTGATTGTGAGGTTGAATATTTCATATTTGGAATTGGAGTAGCTTGAATGTCAACATATTGAGCAGAAATTTGAATATCAGTTGAAAACATATTTGTATTGTCCAAGACAACTCGTCTCCTATAAGAGAGATAAGTATTATCTTGATGAGTTTTTGTAGGTTTTTACCCTTCTCATGAAATCGTATTGTAGATAATGGAGAACAAAATTATTACGAGATAATTCAATTATAGAATTGAATATTTGAATCTATATAAGAATAATATTTGGTATTTTTTCTAGAATCATGGCCACCTGAGGAAACCAAGGATGTTTCGCACTGATCACTTTTTAATTTTAATACACACAACAAATGCGATTCAGAATATCTTCAACAACAGTTGTAGCTATTCTGACTCAAACTTGTATCCCTGTAAATTTGAAAGAAGTATTTTAATTTAAACAGGTAATTAATATGAAGCTCATTTCATTTTCTAAATTTCCACAAAAAATGGCTCCAAATTTTTCCTTAAATATTTAACTTTATTGTATGCATAGTACAGAGAAAGTATTGTAATGCTGTGGAAAATTGATTTCAAGATATTAACAGAAATACATGTTTTGAAAATATGAATATTCCCTGGTCAATCTGACCTCACTCATAGCTCTACAATTTTTTAATAACATTCATTAATTTTTGAGAGTACTTTATATGAAGACCCAGGGACATTTTCAAAATTTTCTTGATTCGGTTTTGAGATTTGAATGGAAATACAAGTTTTGGTGTCTGTGGACACCGAAAAGGGTTGGTGCTTTTCCTCCCCCTCTCTCTCTCTCAAACCGGCTGTGTGTGAACAACACTACTGCCTACATTAGTCAAATTAGTCTTACAACTTTTCCCAAAATGAATACTCTGGTTGATATGGCCTGACTCGAAGCACTGCAATTCTGAAAAACTTTCTTTACATTTTGCAACTATTCATGATGGCTGTGGGACATTTTCTCAAAAATGGCTGCAAATTTTTTCTAGCAACTTCTTTTTAGAATTGAGTGAAATACTTTTATAATGATGGCATATGTCTGATTTTCACTATTACCACTAAATGTTCAAAAATTGCAAAAGTTTGAAATTTTTTCGGTCTTCCTAAAACTACTAAATTGAAAATGGAGATTTTTCCTTCAAATGAAGTTTGTTCTCCATTATTAATTCTTTCATTACGGTCATGTGCATTCACGGTACATTACCAGCACTTTGTATTTGTTACTGTATTCGTGAATACAATTGTTTCAAATAATTTGTTATAACATTTCTTGAAAACTCAAAAGTTTTAGGTGAAAATGTGTTTCAAATTGTGCATTTTCAGAAACACTCAAATGACATTTTCTCTAAAATGGATCCTAATTTTTCAACAAAAATTGCCTTAGAGGACAAGGTTTTTCTCTTCTAAAATATTGTGAAGTCATGTTTCAGTTCTACCATTATGAAACTATAAAATTGAGAAAATAGGAAAAACTCTACTTTGAGCGGCGATAGATGCCAGCTGGGAAGGGGGGGACTGAAAAGCTAGCCCAAACCAAAGAAATTAGGAAATGAACTTGTACGAGCAAGTCTGTGCCATTCTGTACCACCACTAGTTTTCTGTTGAGAGCAAGATAACCTCCTATGTCACAGAATTGGTGATGTTTACAGTTTGGTATCAATGATTCAGAATTTGCTTGTTATTTAGTTTGACAAGAAAATGTCCAAAGAAAACTAGAAATTGTGGTCTAAAAATAGAAAATAAAAAAAACATCCTAGGTGACCGTTACAATTTATTGATAATAGAATCTCATATGTGGTAAGAGCCACATGAGAGATTTTCGTAAGGTGTTTCCAGAAAAATAATGCAATAAATAAATACTATTTAATACTATAAATGAAATGCCTAAACTTAGCTGACTGTACATTATTAACATCAAAAAGGGTTTTACCTTCCTTCTGAACAATTTTCTTTTTTTCAAATAGGAAGTTTTGCATCATCAACAACAACGTGCTTAAAACATTGCTCAATTTTTATTGAAATCGGCAAATAAATGAATACTGTATGTTTAAAATTTTCAATGCTCTCCTACTTCATTACTGAAGCTCAATATTTTGTTCCTAATGCAACTATGTATAAAATTCAAAAATTCAGACAGAAAACAATTATTCTTGCCTCTAACGGTGTAATGTCAAAGATACTATTGGAATAACACAGAGCAGATGCACAAACACTTTTCTCATGAACATGTGCAACTCCTTTTCAAATGTGGTTTGAGCTTTTTTGATAATGCTCAAATTTCTTTTCATTTTGCAAAAACTCAAAAACTTAAAAGATTTCAATAAAGTACATTAAACATTATCTAAAGCTGTTGTGACCAACGTGCATTAAATCATGAAATACATTTGATGTAAATATTAGTATTGCCAAGAAACTCAAAAAAATTATATGAAATTGCTGATAATTATAAGTAATCACATAAACATTGTTTGTGAAAATAATGCCAAACAAATTTCCTACTAAACAGTTTCTTGCTTTAGCTAAAAACACCATTAAAAATAAATTTTGTTTCCTTAACAAAATTCATAAAAGTAGAATGCATAATATGGTAACATGCCTTTCAGCAAATTAGTTTTCTCATTTTGACAGATATAATAATTCCTTTTTTGGGATCGTCACTACATTTTAATATCACTCTTAGCTTGCTTTTCCTAGAAGAAGACATTCCTCACTTGGCAGTTTTCCATGTTAAAAGGAGTAGGAACCAATACTCAACTGCTCACAAAAATCTTTTGCAGCATTTATCCATAAAACCACATTGTTGAATGATGCAATATAAACAATTATGAGAATGTCAGTTCACAACAATAAATAATAAAGGATGTTTACAAGTAGCAAAAATTATCTGTAAAGGAACTGTGAATTTCAATAATTAATAATTTTGACAGTCTCATATTACTTTCCCAAGTTAATGGAGAAATCATGAAATAATTACCATTATTGATAATTCAATAATTTTCATTATTGGAAAGCCTTATCATTGCACTACAAATAATAAAAATGAAAATTAGTATAAAAACATCAGAAGTTATTCCAGTGTTCGATGTGACTTCATTTTGTAATACTCTAGGTCACACTTTTAAGTTACCCTAGGTACACTCAAATCAGAGACAGCTTGTGAATGAAAATGAGGGTGTGCTGCAATTACAATTCAACACTTGTTTCGAAATAAAAAGTAAGTGAATGCATTTTAAGTGACTACTACAGGTCTCATAAAGATTTTTCATCTAGAAATATAAAGTAAATATTTCATTATTGTGGTATGTGTCTTCCACATTGCCACTAAAATCACATTTCTTATCTTAGTGTACATTTTATACGCAGGATGAGTCACGTAACTTTAGCTCCTCCAGTAATTTTTGAACGGTTGAAGTTATTGCAATGCAGTTTTCATAGAAGTGCACAAGGGAATTAGGCTAACTAATGTATGCATTCTTTTCCATTTTATCACTTGTATTTTATGAGATACTGAGGCAACTCTGCTTTTCAAATGGAACTATGGTTTTTTTTAAGTCTATCATGACAAGCATAAAAAGACAAAGTCAATGATATACATATTATACATACATATATGCTAGATAAACATTTTTTAAAGTGGTTTTGATTTTTTTGCAACTTGTATTTAATAGATATTTTGAGTGCAACAGTTTACCAGCCAAGGTCATGCAGTGCTCTTTCTGCTAACACATGCTCAGGGCATTATACTGTCCATTAAAAACGAGTCACAAGAAATCAAAATTACTCAGAAAAATGCTTATCTTGCATATGACAATATGTACATCATTGGATCAATCTTTTTATGCTCATCAGGATAGGCTAAAAAATATGTATAGTTCCTTTTGAAAAACAACAAAGTTCCCTCAATATCTTGTTAAGTACAAATGATAAAATGAAAACGAATACATGTATAAATTAGCCCCATTCCCTCACGCACTTCTGTGAAAACTGCATGGCAATAACTTCATCGTTCAAAAATTGCTGACGCTAAGGTAACATGACTCACCCTGTATATTACTAACACATTAAGCTAAAATTTTAGTGATTCCTCCCCCCCTTTTTTGCCACAAGTTATATTTTAGCATAGTGTAATTAATATGAAAATTGTGACTTATTAATTATTCGAAAAAGTTGAAATGACTTTGTACCAGATTTGAACGCAAAAGCTTTGAGTCCTCTTCACTCCTGTCCTATGGTGGTGGGTATTTCAAACTCCATCAGCATCAGGGGCTATGATTTTTGCAGCACTAATGGCAACAAATCCAGCCATGTAGGTGAATATTTGGTGTTTACACATGGATCAGCGGAATTTCAGTTTTTTTGCATTTCACTGAGCCAGTAACGAAGATCTTAATATTAATGATGCTAGTGATTGACTGGCAAGTAGACAATCTCAGATGGTCACAAGTTGGATCATCAAAGAATATTTGCAAAAGTCCGGTTTCTGAGTAGTAGTAGTAGTAATAATAATAATAATAATAATAATAATAATAATAATAATAATAATTATTATTATTATTATTATTAATTATTATTATTATTTTAATAATTATTACTTAAAGGAGGAAAGAAAGATGTGTGTTGCAAATCTGTAGCACATTAAGTTGAGCTGCCAGACTCATGCACAGTTAATTTTAATTCAAATTCATTTACTTGGAACCCTTACAATCTTTTAATTTAAAATATTTCAGAAACTCTCAGTAATTTTGCATATGTGATTGACTTTGCAAAAACTATATTAAGTTCAAATTCTTAGATCAATGAAGAAAGAAGAGAATCGATGTCATGAGCTCGTAAGCACAAAAGAAATTGTTAATAAAAGATATATGAAAATATATAAATATAATTTATTTAACCTTTAGGTAATAACGTAATATTCAGATTTATACAAGAATTTCTATAAAATTACCCACACATACAATCACCACAAATAATTTATTAATATCTCTGACAAATGCAAAATCACTCCAGATAACATGATTTTTATCAGAAATACTGCTGAGGTTTTCATTACACAGTATTATTCTAAATTTTAAACAAGAAACTACTTTAATAAGATATACTATTTACATTAAAACCAGTAGGGGTAAAAACAGCTTGCACTGGCACTGGCTGAAGTCCATAAGGATTAGTGCCACTAGTGGCAGATTGTGAAAGGGCTGTAGCAGGCACTGGCACAGCAGACACGGGCAACTGGATGTGCACAGGCATTGTTGTGGCTGGGCCAGAGTGAGTGTTGTTTGTTGAATCAGCACCTCCAGTTGTCCCTGGAGTTGCTGCCGTCAATTGCAAATACTGTGCAGGGACAGTTCCCAGATTTAGATTCAAGTCATCCACTACAGGGGCCAATTGCAAGGCATCAGCAACTGTTAAGATAGTGCTTGGTTGAAGTAGAGTAGCCTGACCACTGGCTGCTGCCACTTGTCCTCCATCCAGCTGTACCAAGATGCGTGATGATGGATCGCTATTCTAAAACACAAAAAGAGACATCTTTTACTTTTACTTTTGAATTTCCTTGTCAAGGAACTCCAATGCTAATGTAATAATACATTGTAATGGCGATATAAAAACACACATTTCTATAATATAATACATAATATTCCCAAACATATTCACTGTGGAATGACAGGCAATTAAGATTAATATTGTTGAAGGAGTCGTAAAGAAATAGTCTCAAAAAAATGGCATTTTAGTAAGTGAATTGCAGCGTCAAAATGAATAAAAATCGTTTTGTTACATAATCAACAAGACCGCACCAAATTTCGATTCAACGCTCAACATATGTGAATCTGCATTTTGTAAGAAACAAAAAAGGAAAAAAAGAAAAGGAAAAAATTCACCTTCATTCGCATTCTGAATACAACAAAAGAGACTGAATAATTTTAAAAATTCTTGGGTAAAATTCCAAAACTTTTTGCAGCTCTTTCCGATGCTCTCAGCAAAGCAAAGGCATGGAGATGTCCACAGTTCA
Source organism: Teleogryllus occipitalis (assembly GCA_011170035.1). NCBI lineage: Eukaryota > Metazoa > Arthropoda > Insecta > Orthoptera > Gryllidae > Teleogryllus > Teleogryllus occipitalis. The sequence continues at coordinate 218,362 of BLKR01001432.1, read as the reverse complement.
CAACACGATCACACAAATTTCAAGATAAGCAATGCCGGATTTACGTACAAGCAAAACAAGCAGTTGGTTGAGTGCTTGCATTAAGGTAAGTTTTTTTATTTAATAAAGATGGAACAATTTTTACAGGAAAGGGGAGAGGGGAAACACGTTTCTGCTTGGGGATCCCACAATACTTAAATTCAGCCCTGAAAATAATGGTCATTAACCCTTAACTGGCATACTAATATTTTGTTACACAAATGGGACACACCCCATACAATAATATACAATTTAGAGGTAGTTTATGACTTAAATATTTTTATTTTACAAACCTAATGAATATTTTGATTCACAAACATACACATTTTCATCTCACAACATATTTTTCACTCCTTTCTATTGTGCAACACCCCAAATTCACTTCAAAATAACAGAAACTGAAGTAACACTTATCAACAATGAAATGAATCACTATGATACATGAAGTGATTAAATGAATTTACATTACCTTCAGGGGTCAGAGTTGTTAATATATGATCCCGTAAAACAATATTAACTGTGGGGTGGTCTACACTTCAGCGTACTGGTTGAGGATTAAATAAACAGGGGAGGCCACGAAGATGAGCGCAATAGGAAGAAAATCTGGCGACACAGAATTGAATGTTCTGAGAAATTTTCTAGATATCTTGGTTCTTAGGTAGCATCAAACGAAAGACGAAGAATTCAAATTAAACTTGTAAAACTTGAGGGGGGAAGTTAAAAGTAAAACTAGAATGGAGAAGATTTAGCATGAAAGAAATAATGAAATATTTGAAAAATAAGGTAGTAATGACAAAAATGGTGGTTATTATTTTTATAAGGAATAAGAAAATATAGATAAAACAGGCAAAAATTAAGATACAAAAGATATTTTAAAAATGGTTATCTCAAACATTGAAATTCACACACTCACCATTTGCTTGTGAAATAATGAAATGCAAACAGCACAAGTTGTAATATGATAATTTAAAAAGCAATAACAACAACAATCATGACAAATACGATTTCGTTAACTGTTACCAAATATGTCAATGACAACTCACATCCATGTCCGAAATTGCAAACATAAACATATAAATGATTTAATGTTATTTCTCTGGATTGTACAATAAAAAAGACATCACTGCAAAATTTGAAAAAATTACTTGCAAGAATGTTGAAGATATCACTTGAAAAAATTTGTGCTAATTGTCACAGAATTTACAATTTTATTAGAAAACAGAAAATGTATCATACATTTTTCTTTCTAAGTTTCTTCACAGCAGTCTGCACATAAGTGGGCTAAAGGAGTTTTTGACCATTTAATCTTGTTATAATTTTCTAAATGTTCAAAATTTGATCAGCTTCACTACTATCAAATCGCCTTTATGAGGTTCAGTACAGGAAAGTATCCTCTTAATTTTCAACTTCCTAGAGATGACACCTATTTCATGTTCTAGCAACTGATGTTTTTGTGTATCATCAGAAGGATCTACAAGTTAAACTTGTTTTTTATAATATGCTGTGGTGGATAAGATAAAATAATACCAATTGGCCTAAGAAACTCCTCAGAAACTTGTATTAACAATTGAGTTTGAGAAGTGAACAGTCATTCAACTCAGCAAATAACTGTCCGAGGAGCCAGAGTGACACTGAACCTACAGTTAACAGCATACACTATAAGGGTTAGCAGATCCTGTTATTGGCTGGAATACAGACAAGTCATCAACATTCTCGGTAACACAATTCCTGCAAAATGGTTAGAGTAAGCTCAAGCAAGCAAGGCTAACATATATTATCAGATAAAATTAAAATTGGAAAGAATATGAAGATAATCAGACAGGTCCAATTTTATGGATAGTATGCCAATCAGCCTAACATGCAACAATATATAATTTCATTATTTATTTTAAAACATCAGAGCATTACAACAAATTGTAAGTTTCAAAAAAGAGCATTATATTAACACAAAGGGACACAATAAGACAATAATAAATTGTACAGCATTAGACCAGCATTTCCTAACATTTTTAGCTCCACAACCCCAAAAATATTAAAAATATATATTATGAATATTTCATGCACACTTCTATGCAACACAAAAAGAATCAATGAATAGCAGACAACTGAAGGTAGAGAAGCTCGCGTTAAATAAGTACTGTACTCCTAAACAATTTTTGGGAAGCTAGACGGAGATCTGTGAAGTTATTGTTGTTAAATCTTCACCATTGACCAACAGATGTGTCAAGCTAGAACAGCCAAGTCAGCACACCACAATGAAACATGTTCAATGGTTTATTGCTAATTAACCCATAACTGCCCAGTGTCCATATGGACACGCATTACCAACAACATTTCATCATTTTGTAAAGAACTAATATTTTAATGAGGTTTGCAATCGTTTGGCTAGTAAAACAAAGTCCATACTGTATGTCCATTGTGGTTAGAATGGTATATTGTAAGACAGTTCATTGTAATTGCTTCCTGAAATACACAGAATATTTTGTGCTGAAAAATCATGGACATCTCTGTGGAGTAAGTGGGTTTTATAATATTGTTTCTATGTTAATTAAAGTTTAATTGCATGAAATACATTTACACATTCTAAAGTATGAATACATATTATTTTAAATAGTTCTGGAGATATTGTTATTTCTGTATAATCTATATATTTAAAAAAATAAGGTATTCTGCCATGGCTTCGTTTAGAGCTTCTACTAAACTAATTGTAGTATTTTTTTCCTTTAAATGAAAGAATGTGATCTCTAGATATGTTATCATACATTGTTTGTGTTGATTCACCAACAATTATGGTGTAAATTAATTAATTAAATCATCCTTTAATAGTAAGTTTATCAATAGTCAATTGTTTTTTTCCAAAGAGTGGCTGCTTCATGGCAGCGCTGCTTGATGCTTTATTTTGATTGTTGAGATTATTTTACAATTCGTCAAGGTTTTGTTTCAGTGTAATAATTGCATTGTGGTGTTGACAATTTGCATGGATTTCCTTTTTTGGTGTATTTTGTAGAGAACATTCAGACAGTGAGTTTTGCTCGGTTGTACTGAACTTGTTCACAGGTTCTGTCGAATTCAGAATCCTTGCCCACGTGCCCAAAAAGATGCAAGCGTACATTAACTGGATGCAAGGAAAGAGAAAGTCAGCATAGGTGTCATGATAGTGAGGTCATTTTGTTTTCTGTTGGGTTGTTGTCTATGAAATGTCAGTTTTGTTCTGATTTGTACTTCCCATGTGAGAGAAATTCTGCAAACCAGTTTACTCTGTGTTGCTTAAATGGGAAAATAAGTTTACCTTCGACCAATATTCCTGAAGAAATCAAACAGTTGCTAATAGGAGATGTTGACACATCAAAAAACTTTAGAAATAATAACCGTCAGTATAATAGTGCTCTTTCTTTTGTGTAATTTGGTGCCAATATTACATTGCCACCTGGTCATGGGCCATACGTGTTCAAAATTTTGGGAACTCCACATCACAGAATATCTTCGTTGTACCCTGAAGATCCAAACAATGCAACGTATTGTGAACATTAGTCTGGGCACAGTATTTTACATTTATCTCAGATCTCACCATCACAATTTGATGGGTTCTCACTAGTGAAAAATAATTTAGCATGTCCATTTGGACACAATGAGCAGTTGTGGAGTCACATTTTGTTGTTGCCAAAATAACATTTTAACTCTATTTTCATCTTAATTTTTCCATCAGAAGCTTGTAAAGGATATCAAATTCAAATGTTACTGTTCAAGAGGTTCAGCATATACTTTTTGAAGGGGAAAGTAATGTACCAGTATCCGATACAAGGGACTTTTTGTGTTACATCGCAAAGACGACGGAATTATTGAGCACAAGTGGGTTGACAACTCTGTTGTTGCTGTAGCTTCAACATGTTATGGGGCTGAGCTTATGTCCTCAGTTAAACGATATTCAGGAAAGGTAAAAAGGCTATCCAAATTCAATTGCCACGCACAATAGTTGAAAATAAAAGAAACATCAGGGGGGGAAGCCCGATGGATGATAGCGTTGCCATGTACAGAATAAACAATACAATCAAGAAATGGTTGTACGGTTAATTGTCGTATCAATATACAACGCTTGGCAACTGAAGAAAGACTGTGTAAAAATGTCACAGCTTGACTTTAGGTGAAAAATTGTTCCAGTTTCACAAAGTATATAAATCAAGTAAAAGGTGCGGGAACACCATCAACCAGTCCTCTGATCACATATAAAGCAAGTGGTACAGAGGACACGAGATATAATAGTTACGTGCATTATATATAAAAAAACTGAAAAGAAGAGGAGACGGCAGGGAAAATTGATGAAGCAAATCATCAGTAGTGTGTAAATTCTTTGTAGATTTATGTTAGGAATATTCTGAAGTTACCATTCTTGGTTTTATTTGATTGTGCTCATTGGTTCTATTTTCAAATTTCAATATCCGGTTTGGTTGGACAACTATGATTCAGTTTTTAAGAATATTTTTTAATACATGGCAGCGTTTATTAATTTATCTTTAGTGTAACAAATTAGTATTGAACATGTATTTAATTATTTAATAGGTTTTAATTGCTTGTGGACGATGGTACTCTCCAATTTCCTACTTGAATGTCGAATGTGGTTGCATAACTATGAAGTTTTTAAAATTATTTATTTCATAAATGGCAAGACCAATTAATTTCTGTTTAGAGTAATAAATTAGTATCAAATATCTGTGGAAGTATGTTCTTGGTTTTACTTGATTGTGCATGTTGGTTCTCTCGATTTTTGAATTTGAATATCTGGCATGGTTGGATAACTATAATTTAGTTTTTAACAATATTTACTTAATACACAGCAATGTTTAGCAATTTATCTTTGGTGTAACAAATTAGTATGGAATGTATATTTAATTATTTAATAGGTTTCAATTGTTTGTGACCGTTGGTACACTCCATTTTACTACTCGAATGTCATATGTGGTTGCATAACTATAAAGTTTTTAAAATTATTTGTTTCATAAATAGCAAGAGTAATATTTTTCTGTGTAAGGTAATAAATTAGTATCAAATATCTCACAAATTATTATCTTAGTTTTATTTGATTGTGTTCATTGGTTCTCACTAATTTAGAATATTTCCTCTATTTGCAGCCTTGTGTCATGCCAGCTCACACAGGTTTTTGTCCCAAAAATACATGGCAATTAATTCCAGATTGTGGCAATAAATTGACAATTAATTAGCCATAAATCATTTAATGGATTTCATCGAGCTACAACTCAAATTTAATTTGTGTGTGTGCTAAAAACTAAAAACTTCTGTGCTGATGGTTGGGCTAAAATCTAAACATGGGAATCATCTTTTATCTCTTTGAAAAAGAATTTACTTTAGTTTTGTGTCTAACATAGATCCACATATGAAGAAACTTTTAAATGAAAAACAAATGCAATCATCTCATTTATTTCTTTTCTTTTCATGGGTACTCAAATATCAGTAATATATTTATAATAACAATTGATAATATTTATAATTTTTCTCATAAAATTATTACATTATTGTTTGTATGCAATGTTGTAGGCTAATGTTGCAACGCCCCTTTCATATCATTGTGACTCTCAGGAAACACTGCAATACACAACATTATAAAGAAAAATGCTATAACACATTGGAAAAAAGTGAAAAAACTACAAAATTGTGAAGAAACTACAAAACTAAAACTTAACAAAGTCAATTATCAAAAGGAACTTACCTGACCCAACTGTAAAAGCAGTCGTGTGCCCACAGCATCACCTGTAGCTTGCATTAGCGTGCCTGGAACCTGTGATGGTTCCAATTGCATAACCAGTTTACCTTCTGTAGGAGCCAATGCTT
>BLKR01001432.1:0-207500 GCA_011170035.1 Teleogryllus occipitalis | reverse complement strand
AATCATTTTGTGGATCTTGAATCTTGTTGCTGCTTTTGCATACAAAAGAGAAATTAAATATATATTTGCTATTGGGTTTTCTTCTGAAAATAATTTACTTAAATTCTTCTATTTCATTTAACACTTCTGAAACAGTGACAAACACTGATATCACGAACCTAATTCATATTCATATTAGGAAAAAACATTTGGTGAAACAAATTGTGAAAAACTGAAATGCATTTTGCTCTTATTTTTGCCCAAAAAGAACAGTGGAAAGTAAACAACTCGTATAACTAACATCTTGAATTATGTTATGCACATTCCTCTGACTGTTTTGAAAACATTATATTGAAGACAAAATCAACAAATGAAAGGTATTACACAGCAAAGATGAATACTTTTACCTAATGTGTAATTTGAGATCCCAGCTACTTGCATAAGATTTGCTACAGGTAGAGCAATGATACTGTTTCTCCCCCCGATGTCTTCTCATGTGATCATCCAACTTAGATTTACGAATAAAGCCCTTACCACAAGTTGGACACAGATGTGGTCGTTCACCTAAAAAAAATTTAGAATGAGAAAATGCAACCACCTCTCAAATAATTATTCACAAAAAATCTATATTATAAAAATGTAAAATGAAGATCTAAGATTTAGATAACCCCTGAATGGATTTGGGCAATCAAGTTGTCTTTTCAAAGCTGAAAATTCACTGTTCCCATCATTTTAATTGGTTTTATCATTCCTAAAAACTTATTTACAAATAAAGATATTTAACATATGTTGCCCGCAAAATGAGTTGTCAGATCAGCTGTAACAACAATCTGAGAAGTCTGCGCAAAGAATTGTGGAGCTATTTTCCTCTGAACTATTTTACCATTCTATTCCCATTCTTGAAGAGAATAAGGAAATTTGAGTAAGAGTTCCATGAGATTAAAATTATCTTGAGCTCCTTGTAAATTATTCACATGGAAACTACTAATAGAACATGAGTTATAAGCAAGGCAGAGCTAATGAATGTTTATCAAAAGCCCAAGTAAATAATGTTATTTATAGTATATAATATTGACATAACGCTACCTGTATGGATTCTGATGTGAAATTTAAGCTTCTCCTTCTGACGAAATTTTTTATTGCAATATGAACATGAAAATTTGAATGGCTCTGAATGACTGGTTAAATGTGCCATTAGACTACCATGCGTTGAGAATTTCTTTCCACACACCTGTCAAAATTAAATATCCTTAAGAGAATTTCTCTGAACTTCAGTTAACTACCAGAAATCTTGCAAAACTACAGTTTCAACAATAATGCATCTATTATGATAACGGTTCAAAACAAAGCTATTCCAAAAATTTTTAATACATTTTCTATGAACTTATGTTCTTAATCTTCTTTCAAAAAAATCACAAGAGAAAGTATATAACAGATAAACTACTGTAAATATATTTTCATTATTTGGAAATATTAATACTTATTTCTAATTCATTAATTTAATTTGGAGGCATTACTTAAAAGGCATATGTTAATTAATCAATCTTCCTGGCTTTTTAATGTGCTTAATATCTTTTAGTTAATAAGGAAGAAAGATAAAGATATTTGGTAAATATTTGTCTTTCCAGCTGGGTTACCAGAATGCAGGCTCTACAATCATTGAAAGAAAATTTCATTACAGTCCAACTTACAATTAACAAGTTTTGGTTTAGATAATACCTGACAAAGAAATTTTCTTTCTGCCTGATGTTCTCGAATCATGTGGTTGGTAAGTTGAATTCGTTTTGAGAATGTTAAATTGCATTGTTCACAAGTTGTATCTGCTCTACGCTCATGGCGATTCACTTTATGTTTCTGCAATGAAGTTCTCAGTTTGAAGGCCAATCCACATTCATCACAGAAGAAACTATTTACATCCCTGTATGAGAGTATTTATGTTAGTAAGTTGAAATTCAGTTCATCCACATAAGCACATACTGTATTACTAATAAAACTTTTTACCCACCTGTGCACTTTTCTTTTATGACCGTTGAGTTCACGTTTAGATGCACACTCAAGGCCACAAAGCTCACATGGGTAGGGTCCTTGAGTGCAGCGTAAAAGGTGGTACAACATTCGACTGAGACTACGGTACTCTTCACAACATGTTCCACATCTAAATTTACGCATACGTGCCAAGAGATCAGGATTGCTCACCAAGTATTTTCCTAACAAGTGGAAATAATCACCCTGAAACAATGTTTGTCAACTTTAACAATTTACAATATTCCTTAACTTCCCCTCCCCCTTAAAAAAAGCAATAAATAACATACCACATAACCTTCACTTTCAGTATTATCAGACACTTCCTTACATGAATGTGCCTCAAAATCTACTGGAGTTTTGTACACAAAGAGACAAGTTTTGCAACAGTAGAAAGGAAGGTTCTCAGGTAATGATTGCACCTCCACCACACTGTACAACATTGAGTCATCTGCTGCCTGCTGGTCTGTCTCATCATTTCCATGACTCTGAAAGAAACAAGAAATCTGTCAAAAGCAAGGTAGTGCTGAACATATTTTCTTATATTATTTGTAATGGTAAAGTAATAATACATAACTAGTTGAAACATTATTTCCATCTCACAAAAATATTTACTCAGGCAGGGATTCAATGATATTGAAGGCTTTAATGGTGATGGTTGATTTTGAGGATGGCAAAAAAGCTGAAAAGTGAGCAGAAAAGCACTTTGCTAAATAAATGAATTATATCAATTCATCATAATGTATCGTTTCAGTCTCTTTTTGACAATGCACTTTTAAAGAAAGACAGTGACTTTAATAATGTATTTTCAAAATATTTTTGAAACATTTTTCTTATAAAAACTCTTAAGTTATTACATTGCAGAGGAAGTCAGGGAATTATCAAGCACTCTTTGTTTGTAACAGTTTCTCAGAGTCCATGTTAAAGAAACATTCAGTGAAGTCATCACACTATTACAAATCCTAATTCCAATTTTAGTGACCACTTTTGAAGTTGAGAGATGTTTTTCGACCCTCAAACAAATAAAGACATTTCTAAGAAACAGCAAGTCACATGACCTATAGTTTGCATTGGCCATTCTATCAATAGAGAGGAAACTCATAATAGAAGTTGCTGATTTTAATCAGAGTGTGATTGAAAAATTCGCACATCAAAAAGAAAGGCATATGGATTTGCTCTTCAAGTAAAAATGAGAGATTAGCTTTAATAAACATGGTGTATTAATGTCTAAATGAAACTAGAAATGTACTTCACATTTTGAAATAAGTTAATGTGAAATAACTAATGTAACTAACATAATAATAAATTAATATGAAATAACTAAAAGTAACTAACTATAGTAAGTGGTCAAATTGTTAGGAACAGTAGTCATAGATGTGTAATTTCTAGTTTAAATGTTTTTTTGTGCAAAAGGATTCGGTTTCGATATGATATGAAGTATTACTGTTATCATTACTATTGTTTTTAGTAAGTTTCAACACGGTTTGCCTCCATTATTTAAAAAAGAAGGTATGTTACTTCTCCTTTGGTTGAAGTTTCTTGAAAACTGCTGCTATAGTGAGGACATTCAAATAATTTTTTTATTGTTTCTTGAAAGCTTTTGTTCTTGTTCCTTACTACATTACTTTTACTCAATTTGATGTGTGAATTTCATTTCAGTTTACCATGTAACATCACAACCTCGAAGATTTTACTTTTTCCTATGGTAAGGCTTCAGAAGCGTCTCCAAGGAAAATTAGAGAAATACAAACACTATTACTTCTCTCTACACATTCACAGAGAGATATAGTAACTATCACAGATGTTTCAAAAACCGTCGTTAACAGAATAAAAATAAAAATTTATCAGAAGAAACCCCTGGAAGCAAGCCATGTGGGTAAATATAGCAGGAAAAGCAACACCAGTCTTTGAAGCGATTGTAGAATCAGGGATATCAGCCTCAAAAATCATAAAAATCATTACCAGTGTGACTACGATAATAAATGGCAAGGGAGTAACAGTTCCCCAAAGGACAGTCCACAGACGGTGAGCAGAAGAGGACCTGACTGATCATCATCCTATCAAAAAAACACTTCTCAGCCAGGCCATGAAGTAGAAACAACAGCAATGGACCAGACAACACTGAAATGTTACCGTTGCACACTGGAGTAAAGTAAGATAACCCTTTTTATATATTTAAAGCACTTGTGCATTTCATCTATATTAATTTTTTGTAATATTTTACAGGTATGCTACTCTGATGAAACAAAGTTTCAAATTTTGGTCGACTTAAGTTCATTTGTATAACGTCGCTCTGAAGTTCAGTTTCATTCAAACTATCTAATGGAGAGGGTTAAGCACCCAGTTAGTCCCAGTTAGTAGTCTGAGATCTCAGCGAAGGGTATATGGGGCGCCTATACATTGTCGAAGGGACCATGAGGCAAGCAAGACCAGTACAAGCAAATACTAGAAACTCTTCTACTGCCACAGCATGAAGTTCATAGAGTGGTTCCTTGGTGATTAAGAATACATTTTTATGCAAGATTCAGCACCATGCCACAAAGCCAGGAGTTATTCCTGCAACAAAAATATTACCATTTTGCCCAGGCCGGTGAACTCACCAGATATGAACCCTATAGAGAACTCATGTGGGAACCTCTGAAGGGATTGCCAAGCAAGTGATCACCATCAAGAGCCAGTTAATTGAAATTCTCACCAAAGAATAGCATCACAACATTGAACTGCAACAAAATGCAAAAGCCTGCATACCGCAACACACTGAAGCTATAATTGCATTCAACGGTGGCATCACTAAGTACTCTTATTAATTTTACCTAAAGATCTTATTGCTACCTAAATATCTTATTGCTTTTATGATCTCAATAATATACTCTTATGAATAAAAAATAAGTGCCTATAAGACCAAAAACCAATAATTTGTTTGAAAAATGGAGTTAAAATATAAAACAGAAAATCTGAGTACTGTCCTTAATAATTTGGCCACCTACTGTAATTTGAAAAAATTAATAAATAAATTATTGTATATCTCATTCAGAAGTAAAGTTTTGAATATGCTACTACACACTTCACTTTAGGAGGAAACACGTTCCTGTAAAAATACAGATCTTCCATTATTGGAAAATATACCATGGACGTGAAATTTTTGGAATAAAATTATTTTATTTCATCATCACCACTTGAAGCAGCAATAACCACAACTAAGGTAAAGAAATGAACTAGTGTAAAATGAGTCAAAACAATAGTGCTTGTTGCAAAGTGCTGAAGTGCAATCACCATATTTTCAAAAACTAGCGTGTTTTTGTATTGCACGATTTCTAGTTCCAGCAATTGTCTCAGTGCAGCACTAATACACGAATAAACACTTGTGTGCCCACTGGAAATAAAAGAAACAACACTGTGCACAGGAGAATATACCTGACATGGACATTAAGCATAAAATTATGGAAGTAATGTTTGAATATCGACTTATTTAACTTGGTTTTAATTAATTTACATAAACTGCTTATTTTTTATCTTGGTATATATTAAAGTTCTAATTTCTGGAAGTTAAATTCCCGTCATTCAATGCAGCGTAATCCCCAGTTTGTTGGGGCATTAGCCAACACTGCCTATCCGGGCCCTTCATGGCACCTATCACTCTTCTGGGAACAATTCTCAGAAAAAAAGGGGTTCCGCACGCTCCCTAAACATCAAGCCGGCATAGCCCTTAAATCCATCTCAGCCCTGAGCCATTACATAAATGCATAATGCACATGGTAGCCCATAGCCTTACCCATTGTTCTGGGTGTTGAAATAGCCTTAGCCCAAAGCCTTATCCATTGTGCTTGAACCGTTGTTTTGGGTGTTGAAATTCAGTTCCTTAATTACACAGACAGTTTGTACACAAATCTGACACACAGTTACCTATCAGGTCAATAGGTTATGAAAGCGTTTGGGTATTGATGTGATTAATGAAGGACTGAAAATGCCCCTCCCACCACAAACGCACCTAAAAACATTCATGCTTTTCATGGGTTTTGAACCCAGTGTCTGCCTACTTCGATGCACCTGCCTCAAGGATCTGCTCCACGAAGCAGAATTGCAGTATGAGATCGTATAACAGTTAATTTGGGTCCAATTATACACCACAGTAATAACTTGATAAATAAAATAATGATTAAAATTGAACGTTTTTATGAATTTACAGCCTATAATGACCTTGAATGACCAACATTGAATCTATTTATGTATATCATTGACTTTAATACATTCATTTACATGGCAACAATGCAAAGTTAATTTAGCATTAAAATCTATGAACATCACACTTTTTTTTGTCCCCTAAAGTTTAATGGAAACATTCTACTCCACAATACAGCTTGAAACTGATTTCTTTTCCAGATGACATGTACTAACGCAATATGAGAGAAACTAAAACCACTAATGTAAGTTTTCATAAAGATAAGAATGTGTCTGTAACCAAGGATTGGCTGTCTACATAGGATAATGACAAGAATGTGTGTTATTTCGCTCCAACTTCCTGACATGCTTGCACCCCATATCACACACGAATCATCTGGTGCTCTTGGTGTTTACTATAAACACAATAAAAGCATTCTAAATACATTTAATTTTCAAAACCTTACATTACAAAGCTATGTGTGGTAAAGTATTACAGTTCGTATGAATACTCTTTGAGCATGCAAAAATTACACTATAAGGAAAATATACTAAAATAGAAATAGAAAGATTTCAGCATGCTAAAAATATCACAAAAACATTAAAACTTCGGAGGCAGCAATTTCATCAGATCTGTGCTATCCTTGCATGTCAGCCTTTAGGGGATCTGTCCATATTCGGTGCCCTTGCCACATGAACAACACATTTCTGCCTGAAAAAATCTACATTCAAAGAAGTATTTGTGTGAGGGGTCCACAAAACTTTTTGCAATTTCCAAAAATTCAGAGTACAGTGAAAATCAGATCTGTGCCATCTTAACGAATGTATTTTACTCTATTCTCGCAAAAACTTTAAGTAAAAACGTGGTATCATTTTTGAGAAAATTCTGAATATGTCCTAGGGGCTTCATGAAAATACACCAAAAACTAAAAGGTTCATTTCAAATTTGCAAGCCGTGAGTTGGGCAAGATCGATCAGGGAATATTCAGTTTTAAAAAAAAATTTATAAATAGGAATTTGGGTAGTTCACAGACGGACAGGCAGACACATGGACTGAGGGATTGGCAGACATATATTTCAAAATATTAGGGAACCCCAAAAAGTGGAATTTTTCTTTTAAAACTTAACATTTATTTTCTCTACACAATATATACTCCACATTCCAATTATACTCCATACACAAAGGTAAATGATAAAGAAAAAATTAATTAATTTTTCTCATCCCCACAATTTTCATATTTAACATTCAGAAAATTTACTTGTTTGCTATACGAGACTCGCAACTGACCACAAACAAATTGCACAGTGATGAACATTATTTCAGAATCACTTTTTTCAGTTCCATACATGCGGAATACAATAAATCAACTTTAATCTTCATGCATACTACACTAAAAAAGTTGCAAGCATTATGAAAGTGTGGAAAATGAAAAACTTCATATTTCATTTGGAAATTGACAATTTCAATTTTAAAATTGTCATTTTAATTGAGAGTGGAAACAAGCCATTATGATGTTATAGCCTTGCATTTAAGCAATGGGAAGGATCTGCCCTTCCTTACCTGTTGTTTATGACCGCTGAGGAGCCTGTGAGAGGAGAAGGTGACTTCACACACATTGCATTTGTATTCTTCTCCATCACTTCTAACTTTAGTTTTTATTTTTGGACACTTGCTCAAATGAACTTGCAGTTTCGAGGAGCTAGGAAATTTTCTGAAAGATTCAAATTATGATACAAAACACTTCTAAATATATATGTTATTTTCAAAGAAATTACTCTCATGAATATGAATCTTATCTAGCCATGCCATATAATATAAACTGAATTTTGTAAAAATGAAGGTGATAAATGAAGCTGAATTATCACTTTATCTAGCCATTATACTGTATATCTGATCACAACAATCAAAATGTTTCTCTTCAAAAAATTAATCCCTTTGCCTGACCAATGTGTATAGTAATTTAATGGTATAAGTAATGTGCAATAAAGGTTTGTTAAGGGAAAAAAATTGTTTCCAAAATACTTTTTTGGAATAAATTGCATTGAAGGTTCTGTATTGGACAGATTCAGAGTTGTTTTATGTTAACTGTGCTGACCAGCGATTGGTGCCTTGACGTTGACTTGGACATGCATAGCGAATCTTCAATTTGCACTCTAGATGTAATAGGTTATGTAAGATGCCATCAAAATCGATAACTCAATCTAACTTCAAGTTTGCTGACCTGGCTTCCCCCACCTTTCCAATCCACAAAAAAGATAATTAGTATTACTTTGACCACATCTATTAACTATTATACAAAATGGCTACACAAAAAAAAATTTTTTGAAGAGAAACATTACCTCAGACAAATCACATTAGTTATTATTACTAAGAACCGGACAAGTGATTCATTAAGAACTTTGAGTAGATGATATGGTCATTAATTACTCATAATAAATATCCATTATTAATGATCTCTGATTAATTATTATGACCAATTGCAGTGAATTTATCTTATATGAAAAGAAACTTTTTCTTAATTCATTCTAAAATCTTAAAATTAATTCGCAACACACAAAAATGTTTAAAACAAAATGTACATAAGAAGATATAGACCCTGTAGCTACACCACTTCATAAGTAGCTTGAAGTTCATTGTGACATCACTTACTAAGAGTGCAACACATTTTGCAAAATTAGGTTCGTGAATAGTAGTACATTTTCTCATATGTGCATTTCAAAATGCATTGAAAATATAGATGCTAAGCTAAAATAAAATTTGGGCTGGACTTTTACTTCCGCATTTCCACTCCATTTATACATACACTGCAGGAAGAGTAGAGGGGGGCGACAACTCTGCAAGATCTTTAGCATAAAAATTCATTGGTAATCTTGTACTGGCCAGACTCTATGTTGCAAGAACTTTGTCATTTTCTACAAACTATGCCCACAAAGTAAGGCAACTTGGCTGTACGTAGGCAAACGTTGTCAGTGTACTATCACAGATTGCAACAGATCAAAGCAAATTCCTGTCATATGTATCAAAAACTTTAAATTCTTACCGACAACAAGCATCACACACTTTCTTCTCCTGATTTTCATTTGCAGTCGTTTTTATAAAATTTTCTTCATGTATTTGCTTTAAGTTAAAGCAGGCTTTTTCCTCTTCTTTTACAGGTTTTGTAAAAGCATTGTATTCCACTGAATCTTCACATACTTTTATAGAATCAACTCCAAGATTTTCACAAATTACATCTGTTCTTTCAGTATCACTTGCATCACAAGTCACTGGAGGTTCCTGGGTTTCAATATCACTTGCAACAGGAATTTCCACTAGTTCAAGCGATTTATTTTCAATTTCATTATTACAAAACGAAAATACAAGTGGAATGTCTTGACAGGAACCATCAGATTTAAGAACACTGTCACTACACTTCAAATTTTCTGTATCCTCCACTGCACCTTCGGTGCTATTTTGATTACCATTCTCCTTAAGCAACACCTTCAAAAATCACACAATTCAAGTTACAAGATAAAATTTAAGCATTCAATGCAATATTAATTATTCCAAAGGTTAACGACAAGAAGCAAACATTTGTTTCAGAATTACATGATATGTATTTCATAAGTGACAAACAACTCACATTCAATTCTTCACTGAATTCCGAAACAACAGTTAAAAATGCGATTGCCAAGGAATCCGGTAATCCAATCTTAGTCTTATAATTAAAGATTAATGCTTCAAACACGTCTAAAGCTGCAACCTAATTCAAAATTGAAAGTTGAGGTTATGTAATATTCCATGTACATAATTATGTAATTATTCCACAAAAAATTATAAGGAAAAATCTAATGTCCCTACCTTTTGCAAAAAGTGTTCAAGATTAACGAAGGCACTTTTAATAACATTATCAGTGACAGTCATCTCCGCTCACATTACGAAAAGCAAATGACATCCACTTCGCACTGCACCTGCAGACGGGGTAAGGATGGGGGTTACGGGGTTAGGATGCTAACTGATGTAAGGTTCACTGTTCCGCGGTGTTCTCTTCTCTGGTGTCTCCGGCATACTCTCTGGTCTCCGGAGTTCTCAAAGACGCACAGGGAATGGGGAGCGATAGGAAGCCAATCATAGATTCGCGAAGTTAATTTATTGACGTTTGTATCATAGATTAACACCCGTTTATCCATGTTTGTATGATAGTGTGTCGCGAAATATTGATAAATGTGAGAGAACTCCATGCATATTCCTGAAATATATCGCTGTATCATTTGAAAGGCCTCTCGTCCATCTCATCGCCTCGAATCCCGTTCTAACATACCCGTAACATTGAAAAAGTTTCCACCACCAAATAAATAGAAAAAAAAAGGTAATTTTTTAATGTGACCTTGATCGTTATCGCGTTGGGGAAAGGATTTCACAAACAAAATTTTGATGTCAGCGTGTTACGGCTTACAACATTGCAATTCATGGGGCTCCTGTTTCCAGGTGGCAAAAATCTCTGTTTTAGGGGTTTTAGACAGTGGTCAAGAATGTCTTCTAGTGCATACGTTGATGTTGGAGGTGGGTTGAAAGATACTAAAATATACTAGGTGAAATGTTTTGTCCTTACGTGGAATTTTTTCCAGAAATGAGGAAGAAGTACAAAGACCATTCAGATGCTTTTACAGAAAATGACTTAGAAGCTAAAGAACCTATGGGACAATTTAAATCATGGTTTGACCATGCTTGTAAAAATGCTGGAGAATATGAAGCAAATGCCATGATTTTATCTACTGCATCAAAGTAGGTTTTGTGAATGATCAATTGGTCTTTTTTTCTCCTTGTTGTTCATTAGCCTAGGGAGAACTCTGTTATTTTTCTGCAGGGATGGCACACCGTCTTGTCGCCCAGTTCTCTTGAAAGGATTTGGTCCAGAAGGATTTATGTTTTTTACAAATTATCAAAGCAGAAAAGCTCATGATTTGGTATGAATTAACTTGAATGTAATTATTGTACTTGATTACCCCTTTTGTCTAAGATATTTTATGTTATTATGATCATAGGATGAGAACCCTAAAGCGGCTCTGACATTTTTCTGGAACACACTTCAACGAGTAGTAAGTCTTTAGAAATAATTAAAAATTGAATATTAGGTGAGCATTACTGTACCCTCACTATCTTATTTCGTTTGTAGATTAGAGTGGAAGGATCAGTGAAGAAAGTGGCCTCTTCAGTATCAGAAAAATATTTTCATTCTAGGCCACGACCGAGCCAAATAGGTGCTTGTGCCAGCAATCAGAGTGAAGTCATTGCTGGGCGTGGTGTACTGATTGAGAAAGCAAACGAACTTAATACCCAATATCCAGAAGGCACAGAAATACCATGCCCTCACTTCTGGTGAGAAAGTTAGGGGTAAAATAAAAATAATTTTAAACAGAAAACAATACCAAATTCCTTTTCTTTATTCTCTATTTTTTGCAGGGGAGGTTACCTGGTTGTGCCCCATAGTGTTGAGTTCTGGCAGGGTCAGAGTGATCGCCTGCATGATCGAATTAAATTTCGGCAAAAAAAGCCTGGAGAAGAACCCGATGGTAACATCCTTCATGCAGGAGAAGGCAACTGGGTTTTTGAGAGACTAGCTCCATGAGGAAAAGTATGGTCTAGTGAAGCTATAATTGTTACTGTTATACACCAAATATATGGAAAAGGAATATGAAAAATATAAGAATGGAAATAGACAATAAATTCAGTCCTTGTATCCAATAAAATATATTACATAAATAACACTTTACATTTATGTATATAATTTTTCTAACTGCACAACTTTTACACACATTTCCTCACAATTGGTGGAGGTAAACAAAAATAAATTACTTTTTAAAAACACATTTTTTACCATTAATATAGAACATGTGGAAAATAAAACTTGACATACTGGGTGTCATCACTGCCCTTTAATTTTTATAATTCATTTTTTCAAATTAAGATCATCTTTTTGCCAGTAATTTCTTCAGTAACCAATAACATTTGCTTTAGTTGTACTTCTTGACAATTAAACTATATTATCCAAGGGCTAAGCCTATCTCTGCCCGACAAGGATTTTGAAGGTGCTAATACCAATTTAATAGTATCTGAATATAAGATGCATCATTACAATAACAAAACAGCTTCTTCTACATACACAAAATATGGAAAAGAGTAATCAATTTTTTTGTTTGTAACTGCTCATGACCTTGTTAATATAAGAAACATCAACAATAGTAATGAAGATGTATTTCAGAATTATTTATTTTCATTAAGAAATTGTTAGATTCTGAAAAATAACTTATTGAATAACTTTATAAGCAAATAGCCCAGATGTTTCAAAGTATGAATCAGGCTGTAATGTCTCCCAACACAAAAGACTATTAGTATTGGAGTTAAAAAAATCTCTTTTCTTTCCTATACAATTTTGTAATCCAATATCTTTAAAAGAATATATTTTCCTTTTTTTTTCACTAACAAACACTGACAAATTGTCATAGAAAAGTTTGGAATCTCAATGTGATTTTAAAATGTATGAAAATGTCAGAATTTTTAAAGTTATTAAATGTCCTCTAATAATTCTGAATATTTGAAATTCAGTATAGTTATTCAGGAACAAAGTTCACAGTGCTAAATTCTTTTAAAGTATTACATATTGAAGATAGTATCTCTTATTTCAGTTCAGAAGTTCATTAAATTCACTATGCTCATTCTCTTTGAGCAAAATGATCCCTGGTGAAAATGCACCAGAAATAAAATGTATCCATCTCTGAAAGCTGTTATCAATTTTTTTTCTTCAGGGAAAGCATATATCATTGAAAATTTGTTATTTACACATAAAGCTTAAGACAGTACAAGAGAGAACTTACTCTCTCTCTCTCTCTAGCTTTATTTATTTTGCAAACAAAAATTATCATTGATCTTTCTTAACATAATGACAAATTTTCAATTTTGGATTGAATCATTAATTTCATAAGATTTATTTGGCATGAAGAACAAACATCTATACTCAATAAAACCAACAACATACATTGAATTTATACCATTTATAACACTGAACATATTTCAACACATACCAACAACCTATACCTATACAACATGTACCAACAAACAAAGCAGACTAGCACTCTTAACAGTCTTTCTCCACAAAAAGTGCTACAATATGGAGGGTCAAGTTATCCCTTGACTCCACAGGCCCACTCAATCAAGGGATTCCACAGCTACATCTAAGATGATACATTTGGCATGCTAACAAATGTCACTTGTGCTATAATATTCCATTAATAACACAATAACATACATATTTTATGCTCAGACAGCTATTTTTTTATCAAGTCATAAATAAGATATCCAAACAAATCTCAAGTAATGAATATTCATTTGTCAATCTTGCTTGGTATTTTAGTTGTAAGCAACATTTATACATTTTATTTTGAAACATATATATTATTTATCTCTCCCAAAGTATGTAGCAATCTAACATGCACATGAAAACACCAAGTATGAAGGTTAGTATCAAAATCAGTTAAATTTTAAGGAAGAAAAGAAAAATTCTTCAAGACTGCAAAATAGTGTACAAATTGGCTTTAAATACTTCAAAAGATGGCTATTTTAATAATGTTTTGATGATAACACTTTTATAATAATGAAAGTTTGAACTGGGATTGAATTGATACCTAAATAGTTCTACAAAAAGTAAAACATTAAACCATAATTGCTGAACGTTAGAACAGTAATGCAATAAATATTTGTAAGTGTTAAAACAGGTAAGTAAAATTTTTACTGTATACATGACTCAAAAGTGGTTTTGAAAGAAAATACAAAACAAAATGGAGTTCAAAAAAAAAATTGTTTAAACGTATTCAAATAAACACATTTTCCACAATATCAACCTTATTCATTCTCCTCCCAACCAACCAAGTACTTTCATTTAATTAATTTTCTATAACTAATTTCCAACTTCAAATTAAGTAGTTTTAGACATGAAATGACAATTTTACAGATTTGAAGAGGTTTGGAATTGTTTTGGTCCAATCAACTTTCGGGGACGATTTTATAATTCACAAAAATGACTATTTTAAAATAGTTGAGCTTCTTTGAATTTTAGCCACCTTCACTGTGATCAGTACAGGCCCCAAAATAAGATTATATCCAATATTTATCTTACCTCCCCAATGCATAGACATGTTTGGTGCACACTTAATTCAGATACAGCACACCATTCTGAGTGAATCATGTTTACTGACAGAGATGCACCTTCCCCCTAAAATTGTGTCTCAGAGTAGGATGTATAAAAACAATCAATCATGGAAATTCATCTTGATTGTTTTACTCTGGATTTGTGGTGAACGTCAACTGTACTATTTCTCTTTGAACCCCTGAAATACAACCATTTTAATTTGAGACAAATCACAAATAAAAGCTGGGGGGAAAAAAACAAGTACTTGATACATGTTTACCTTCTTTTGACGTCCAGCAATGTGTGCAAGTAAAGTATCCTTCCTCAGAAACAAAATTCTCAAATAGTCGCAAACTTCCTCCTACTCCAAAGTAACAAGTTTTAGCTGCTAAATATCTTATAATCAATTAAGGATTATACAAGAATACTGAACACACAGTAGTAAGTGAATGAAAAATGAGCTTGTTTGTTCTGCTATGATAAATGAACACTCACAAAAGAAACAAAACAAGATTAAGTGACATAATTGTATGCAAGAGATGATCAGAATGATAAAATGTAACAATTAAGCCATCCAATCCAACATCCTCTTTTAGGGATTTTCAACAAAAAAATCTTTTAAGAACATAATGCTCTTTACACAATATTTTTCATGAAATTTATGTGCCTTAAAAAGGTTTTTGTCAGCAAAAAAGGATACACAGCACCAGTCTTCTTCAGCTTTTGTCTTAAAAGAAAATGTAACTTGCAATAGTTCTCTGGATTATATATGGTTTCAGATGTCAAAATTATGTCATATAAAATGTGTTGTGGATGAGTCAATCCCAAGAATGATAACCAGTCACCAGCAAAAAAACGACATCTAGCAATTTTGTCGTCATTTTCATCTTTGCTCATATTCAGCAAAACATTGGGAATAGTCAATGAGTTCAATACTGATTCATTCTGTTGAAAATGTTTCAATAAATTTTTATTTCATATTAATGAAATAACAAGAAAAAATTCTTATTACATAGTGACCAAATCTTTCAATCTCAAAATCAGGATTAACCATGAAAAATTGGTTAAATAAATTAAATACACAAAAAAGAAAAATACATAAAATTAAGGGAAATTGATTGTTATTAAAAATGTATAGATCTTTGAATATTAGCCAAAATTCTTAAAACTTTATCTCTTCAGAAATAATTATCTGACAATTAAGTTTTCAGTAACTCACATAATCTTGGAAGTGCACAGTACATCCATGGACAAGAGCCAATACACCCAAAATTCCAGCACCGCATCCCAGATCAAGAACAAGAACTCCAGGATGAAACACGTGAGAAAGTTCCTTGATCATGAAGTTAGCAAGATCTTGAGTACATTCCCAAATTTTAAAACCACCTGCAATAAGAAGAGCAGAACCTGATAATCAAATTCAAAGTAAATATTCATTAGGGAACATTCTGAAACTCAAACCTTCATATTTTCCTGGAATCAAGTCGGAATGTTGTAGTTCTGCCTCCAATACATCACTGTCCTGGACATTCTTAATATTGGGTAGGATATGATGAATTCTGTTAATGCCACATGTAAATGTATTAACATTAATGTTTCCATTTATGGTATTGAAATGTTCCTTATCCACATGAACCTCTAATGCTTCAGCCCACTTCAATTTTCTTTTCTCTTGACTTCCATCTATGTCTGCTAGAAAGAACACAAAGTGAATTCTCCCTTGAACTACAGAATGATGAAAAGAAATAACTTAATTAATTCAAACCTTGGTTGTCTTTTTAAACTAATTCTAATAACTGTCATAACCTAAATTGCTGAAGACATTTAAATACTGTACCTGCACTGCTGTCATCTGTATCTCCTGCCTCGTCCTCAAAAGCAAATCTAAACATTCTGCTGCAACAAACAGTATGTTCTAGTATTCGGTAGCGGCTGAAAATTCATCCAATTATACCGTAATCAACAGCCATTCACTCTTGGGAATCCATGCTTCCCGCCACTATAAACACCAATGATAACCAATGAATTAGCGCACGTAGCATGGTGGACACAGTTCGTCCAAAAGAATTACAATATTATATTCACTACTTAAAAACAGAGTTGTTGTCTACTTATATTTCTCATGTACCGTATGCGTTGACTTTTGATCAATAAAACCAACTATTATGAAGAGGGTTTGGAACACATTAGCAATACGTCGGATTAAGCAAAAGATGTGATGCGATCCGGCAAGGACCCGGCATCAAATACCTCAGGATCACACCCACGCCCCCTTTAGTTTCTTATTCAATAGTGCGACTCGCAAGGACGGCACGGAACTATGGGCCAACTTCCACTTAGATGGGGGGAGCAGGCATGTATCATGGGTAGGAGGGAAGGTTTCGAGCGAATTGAAAGCGCACTTGCCAATGGACAATGTTTTTAAGGTAGACCGCGAGAAGTCTGGCGATAAACATTTTTGAGTGATGTATTTTAGCTTTTTAGTAACCTAAATATTTTCTTTTAGACACCTAACGTAAATGGAGATCTCCAACCGGATTTCAAATCCGGAGACCAATTTCTCAGAAAAGATAACGTTTTATAATTTAAACAAATCAGGTTTCTAATGAATCACAAATTTGAAAAACAAGCCCAGTAAATTATATATATATATATATATATATATATATATATATATATATATATATATATATATATATATATATATATGAGAGAGAGAAGTTGTACAACAGCACATACTTTCCCGCAATATTATATTATCGTTATAATTTCTTACACTTCAAATATCACTTTATCTCGTAAATAAACGAAATGCTATTTTTTTATTCAAAAGTTTAAATGAAAATATTTTTCTGGCATTAAATTCAGTGTATTCACGAACATTTCTGAAGCGTTGTTTAGCCTTAAATCATTCTGTGTAAGCAGTATGCGAAAAAGTAAAAAAAAAAAAAAAAAAAAAAAAAAAATCAAATTTAATAATAGTAGTTTACGATATAAGTGTCGTAAAGCATCTTATTACAATACGAGATTGGAAGATTGCCAAACGAGGCCGTTAGGCCGAGTTTGGTAACCAATCGAGTATTGTAATAAGATGTTACGACACGTATATCGTACAACGTTTTATCCACTTTGTAAAAATTAGTTAGATTTAATCTAAAAGATCGTCCTACGCGTTCGTTTAGTACTAACGATTTATTTTCTAGAAGTGGCGACACTGTTTCTAACAATGATAACAATTGAAACACATTTGGTGTCAACCTCAAGCTTTGTGTATTCTTTCCACGGTGTAAGAGTATTTTTTTCCAATATGAGTGACAGCAGCTGTGATTCTGACATCGAAATAGCAGCAAATGCTGCTCTAGACACGCTATTACCAGAGAAATCACGAAAAAAATATGAGCGTGAATACACTTTATTTAGAGACTGGAGTGCAACCAAACATATTAAAACCATTTCGGAAAAAGTTATGATGGCGTACTTCTCTGGTAAGTCTAAAAAAGAGAAACCCTCAAGTCTATGGTCACATTATTCCATGTTAAAGAGTACAATATTACTTAATGATAATGTGGACATAAGTAAGTTCACACAATTGATAGCTTTCTTAAAAAGAAAGAGCGAAGGATACATGAGCAAGAAATCTAAAATATTTTCGAAAGATGACATACATAAATTTTTAATAGAGGCAGATAATGAAATTTATTTAATGATGAAGGTGACATTAATAGTTGGCGTTTTTGGAGCTTGCCGTAGAGAGGAATTGAAAAATTTAGAATTAAGTGATATAGAGGATATATTATAATTAATATACCAAACACCAAGACATTAATTTCAAGACAATTTGTTATTACTCAAGGAAGTGTCAAAGAATTCAACTGTTTGGAGACTTTTCGTCAATATTTTCGCCTTCGGCCGGAAAATGTCAAGCACGATCGTTTCTTTCTCTCCTACAAGAATGGAAAATGTTCTTCGCAACCAGTTGGGATAAATACTTTTGGAAACATTCCAAAAAAATAGCAATGTATCTTGGTTTGAAGAATTCTGAAACTTTTACAGGACATTGCTTTCGTCGATCATCTGCTTCTTTACTCGCCGATGCAGGTGCTGACATGAATGTGTTAAAGAGGCACGGTGGATGGAAGTCAAATTCTGTTGCTGAAGGTTATGTCGAAACATCAGTGCAAAATAAAAAAGAGATAGCTATGAAAATTATGGGGGAAAATATTTCGAATGTGGAATCTACAAATATTTCAAATGCAAATATGAATTGTACAGCTTCAACATCATCGGGAATTACGGTATCAAATTGCAGCAAATTTGTAATTAATGTTTACAACAAATAAGCATAGCTATTATTATAATTTGAACTCTTATTCTGTTAAAAAGTTATGTCAATAAAAATTCTTTGAACAATTGTTGTTATTTTTAATAGTAGGAATCAAGCTAGTCGCGGAATAACCCATTACAAAACGAGTGTCGTAATGAAGTACTTTACCGCACTGGGTGCGGTAAAGAGCTTCATTACGACACTGAACCTAATGTCGTAATGTTTGACTTTACCTAACCAAAGTGGATAAATAATACAACCAACCCGCGGTGACTTTCGCCATAACGCGCTGTTGCCAACGCCCCTTTAAAGCAACAATGGACGGTTTGTTTGGCATATATATTTTACAATGCAGCAACACCACAGAACAACACTGATAACACCATTCCATGGTAACACTGACAGCGCTGAGAAGGAAATGCAAATAGTTCGAAAAATATATAATAGTAATTATTAAATAGAATTGTAATGTTATCCGAATCTGCTCGTTTTAACACGAATTACACGTAACTCCTGAACATCAAATTCTATACGCTCCATACGTTTTCGCACCTAAGACAATTTCTCCAAATTCTCATTACTAGAAGAACAAACGCTCGTTTTCATCTTTATTCAGAATTCAACATTTTAGAAAACTTTCACAGAATATATTTCTCCCCATAGTACGTCACAGCTTTTTACTGTTTTTGACATTAAATAAGTAAAACATAAAGTCTAATTCCGTCTCCGACAATCAGAAGAATTCAAAAGAATTTCAAAATAGCTCGTAAAACGACAAACGAAGCGCGGTAAATTCAAATATGCAATTTCAAAAATGTAAATTTACGCTAAACTACACATATTTTTTAAACAATAATAGTGATTTATTTCAGTAATTGCTTTTTGTTATACTGTGTACCGTTTGCTCAATGGTCAAAATGAACAGATTGTAAATATGTAGAATTTAAAAAAATATTTCGTTCATTGTTACCGAAATAATTTGTAGCAAATCATTTTTGGAACCATCAATATCACCCGGGCCACCTCCCCGAGATGATGTGACTGCAGGGCAGGCGTTTAATATTATGTGTGTATTGGCGCCTGGCTGTCACTTCCTAGGAGGATCCTTCTTAGGAACGCCTTCTCCTAGGAAGGACTAGGCGGGAAACAAATCAAAACTTACAGGAACAAACGCACAGGATGGTCGCATCGGCAGTTATACGTGGTATCGCATCGTCAAGTTGCCTCGTTAGTTCATCAGTTGTTCACAGCGCTACGCGCGGAGTCGATGGCTGGGGCTACGGCTAGTTCTACAGTACCGGCAACGTATTATCGACACTTCTCTAGCCACGTGCTGTGGTACGTCATGTTAACTGTTCTGAAGTAATCAGCTTGTGAGAATTTGTTTACTTTCTCACCGCCAGCGTTCAGCGTTGCCGCTCATCTGACTCCCACGAAGTCGTAGCGAAGGTTATGAACGTGATGTCAAGACTTTTCGTCGCCTATCAGTAAGTGTTAAATATTTTGAAAATTAATTTATCTGTGATGGTGTTACCATGTGCGTAGTACTGTGTGGCAACAGCACATCGAACAGAGTCGCTTATATGCTGCCGGTACTGTAGGAAGGAAGGTGCGACGATGGATCAGGCATGACCCCTGCTCTGCGTCCATCTGTCTTCTGTAAACAAGGGGATTTTTTGTACGGCAGATCGCCGATAACAAGGTCCTGTATCCATGTAATTCTTTAAACATTCATACATTTTTTGGGGTACATTGGGCCCCCCAAGCTGTGTTCTGCTGGCGGCGGCGCGCACGCCCTCCCGCGCTGCTAGTGGCGAGTGGCCGCCGTCGAACGCCACAGCAACGCGAACGAAGTGGCGCTTGCTCATCTCGTGGCGCAGAACGAAGTTGCCCGCCTTTAAGCAAGGAGATCCGGGTTCGATTCCCATCGAATCTCGTGTGGAATTTGTTCCAAAAAAGCGAGTTTGGCTGCTTCACAAGGGCTAGTCCAACCCTTGTGAAGTGTCCTAAACCCTATCCTTATTCCATCCCAATTCTGGCCGCTGGGTAGTGGCGCAGGAGCATGTGATGGGAGGCGCGTACGCGTACATGGCGGTCCTCTTAACAACTGACTGCGACGAGACATGACGGTCATAACATTAACGGAGGAGTACTCCAAAAGCGCTGTAATTAAGATTACTCCGAAAAGCGCAAAGCGCTCAACGCCCCGTCCCCAAGAGGCTTGGAGACACGTTCCGCCAAAGTAGACGCAACAAATTAAAAAAAGAACCCGACGCACGTGGGAAGACCTCCATTTAAACCAATGCTTTGCTACCAGCCGCGGCGCTCGGAAGTGCGCGCAGTGGCTACGAGTGAAGCTAAACAGAAATGTTGCCGCCGCCGCGAGTACCTCGCTTAACACCCAGGACCGTTCCACCAGCGGAGGCGCGAGGTATTTCAAAAAAACCCTTGTTCGCAGTATCCGACAGAAATCTTTGTCGTAACAACACACACACACACACACACGCACGCACGCACACACGCACACACACACACATATATATATATATATATATATATATATATATATATATATATATATATATAAAGAGAGAGAGAAACAATGCCCACACACAAACTGCTTATAAAATTATTGGGCATTTCGATGTAACCCGTTCCGAATTTGTTTTAAACATGGGCGCCAGGAGGTCACGTTAATCTGGATCACGAGGAACCTGAAAACAAATATATTTGTCTAGCTACTTATTAGCTGGAATTAGCCAAATGAAAATCGTTTGTTCTATTTTAAAAGAAACTCATGGTTTATTCTCAATGCCAAGCAAAAATATGACTTGAAAAATTTGTAACAAATAATGTTCTTTTGGTCATGAGATCTTTCGAACCTTATCCTGCAGTACCCGTCTTCGCGCGCACTTGAACGAGGGCGCCACGAAGAACCATTTTCCTCTTCCTCTCGGTGACGAGAATTCCAAAGTCCAAGTACCAGATTCTTCTCTCCTGCTCTTGCACAAATGTTGTCGAGTCACTGATCTCACCGCCTCAAATACTTGTAGTTCTAATTTAATTTACTTCGCGAAAGTTCCCAGTTCTTTCTGATTACGCGACGAGAATGTTAAAGTTCAGCAAACTATTATTTACTCAGAATTATTCCAAGTCCTGTTGCGTACAAATTCATTCAAATTCTATTTTCCGCACATCACAAAAATTATCAGAGCCCCAACTTGTAGATCTTATAAATTCTATCAGTCTGAAATTATTAGCTCACACACGAAAATTACAAGTTACACATTTTTATACAGCAAATTGTTCGAAGTCCATCACGTTATTTCATCCCGAGAAAATTCTAATTTCCGTTCGTCGCACTCAAGAATTACTCAAAGTCCGATAACTATTCACTCTCAAGAAAAATTTACAAGTCCCAATCTCGCAAAATTAATCATCCGCGAGCGACCCGCACAGCACCACGACATATGTCCGAATGTGAAAATAATCTTTTTGTTCAGCCTTTCAAGACTCGGCCTATTTCTTTCTACTGTTTTTCACCAGAAACATTCGACGCACTTCCGTCGTGAATAGACGGTCACTGTTCTCCTGGCCAATCCCTAAATTGATTACATAATCAACTGGCTATGCCCTAAACTGTCATTGCTTTCTCAACCACTCCCTAAATTGTTTACTTGATCAGCTAGCCGTGCCCTCAGGTCCAATGCCAGAATGAAGTTTATTGACCTTGACAACAACTCGGCTGCCAGGGCGCCATATTTCTATTTGTTTGCCCTTGTATATTTACCCCATTTACGACAAATATTAGTAAATAAATTGTGACATGTTTGTATGTCACAATATATTAAAAATCTCAAAAATCACTTCCAAAATTGTTGTGCTAGTTCAGTTAATTGGGATTCGCAGTTCATAATTGTTGCTACTTACTCTTCAACCAATTATTCAATCTGCCATCCATACGGAGTGGCGAGGAATCTGAAAATCTTATTAAAATGCTGGATTGCACGTAACGAACAATGATAGTCAGCTTTCTTTCTAGCAAATCAGAATTTATTATAATGATAATAAAAAATGAATCAATCTTTGGTCATGACAAGTTTTCTCTATATTACAATAGTTATAAAACCTTGTTATTCATTCGTGGGTCTTCGCAGGCTCTCCACTTCTCCGTTCGATGGCGCCCCATAGAACCTTCTCTGTCGACGTAACAGAATCTTGCTTCTGGATAAAGTCCTCGCCTAATGTCCGTGATATGGTTCCAAATTGTCCCGGCGATACTATCATAATCCGTGACTTCCCTCACTTGCGTCTCGGGTGGACGCTTAGACACATATTTTACTTCCACAAGAACGCTCTATCCTAATGATCCTAGTATAAAAAAGATAGTTAATTTTATACAACTGTCAATTACAGTCTTTCCTCGACCCGGTAAAATATATCAGGAGCCGACCCTTTCATCACCGCGTTGCTCAAGCGAATGAATGTTCTTCTAAAAACTCGAAAGCATCCGAATTTTATATATACTAGTGAGAACCCGTCAAAATTTGACGGTGAGATCTGAGATAAATGTAAAATACTGTACCCAGACTAATGTTCACAATGTATTGCATTGTTTGGATCTTCAGAGTATAACGAAGCTATTCTGTGGCGAGGAGTTTCCAAAATTTTAAACACGTATGGCCCATGACCAGGTGGCAATGCAATATCGGCACAAAAGATATAGCACTATTATACTGAAGGATATTATTTCTAAAGTTTTTTGATGTGTCATCTCATATAAACAACTGTTTGATTTCTTCTGGCACATTGCTCGAAGGTATACTTATTTTCCCATTTAAGCAACACAGAGTAAATCGTTTGCAGAATTTCTCTCACATGGAAAGTACAAAGCAGAACAAAACTGACATTTCATAGACAATGACTCAATAGAAAACGAAATGACCTCACTATCACGACACATACGCTGACTTTCTCTTTCCCTGCGTCCAGTTAATGTACGTTTGCGTCTTTTGGGGCGCGTGGACAACGATTCGGAATTCGACATAACCTGTAAACAACTTCACTAAAGTACAACCGAGCAAAACCCACTTTGCGAATGTTCGCTACAAAATACACCACAGAAGCAAATACATGCAAACTGTCAACACCACAATGCAATTATTACACTGAAACAAAACCTTGACGAATTGTAAACAAATCTCAACAATCAAAACAAAGCATCAAGCATCTATGGACTCATGTGTATCTATTTTGAAACTGCTACCCTTTGAAAGAAAACAATTGACTATTGATAAGCGTACTTTTAAAGAATGATTTAATTAATTAATTTACACCGTAAATGTTGGTGAATCAACACAAACAATATCTTATAACACATCTAGGGATCATATTCTTTCATTTAAAAGAAAAAAATACAACAATCGGTTCAGTAGAAGCTCTAAACGAAGCCATGGCAGAATACCTTATTTTTTTAAATATATAGATATGACTTAGTGTAGGGATCACAGAATTTTGAAAATGTGCACACAATTCACTTTTCCCCATTGCACGTCATACGCAGTTTGAACTGTTTTTTTGACGAAAATAAATAAATAAATAAATAAATACATTTTTTATATTTTTCCTTTCAAACGAATATGCCAGTCATGTTTGATATATATATATATATATATATATATATATATATATATATATATATATATATATATTGCGACGGAACACACGTCGTGGCCTTCCCTCCGACGCGCCACGCATAATACAACTCTGTTGCGATAAGGAGTCGTTAGCCCTAAGGATGTGTGAGATCGCGTGGGCGTTACCGGCGTCGTTCGACAGTTCACTGCCGTCCCGACGTCAGACCTCTCGAGTTGTTTCGAATCGTTTGGCTTGAGGCTTATGTCTGAAAATGCACCTGGGTGGGGAATACGGGCAGGTTTGTACTCAAAGCAAAACACTTGTGGCTCTGGCATACAAGGCTGTATATTCTACAATCAAAAACAAAAAGATAAAACACAACACACAAATTCAACAAAAATAACAACCCTTCACAAATAATCACATTTAGAACACAACCTTCGTGCTCGGAACTGCATATTCGAAGCAATTATCGCTACATCATAAAAAAACACCTTATTTCATCATTCATTAAATACTTTTGTAATTCATGCACCAGTTGGTGTAGAAATACCTTCGTCTTAAGGACACAAAGAACACAAATTTTTAAATTCCCTGCGCTAAATTGCTTTCGTTTCTTAAAAGTGGTTTTTAATTCACAATACACTTCAACCACCAATGCTTAGCAAACTCAGCACAGACTGCAGATAAATTTACTATATGAACTTTGAACACTTTATAAACCTCTTTAAACACTCAATCAACTGGGTGACTTGTTTAAAGCAAATTAATCACTTATGTTCTTGACATAGCTTTCATTCAAGAGTTCCACACGCCAGCATTCACAAATGTGGCTTGAAATGCGTAACATTTGAAAAGCTTTTAAAAGAATAGTGTGGTTTAACATTGTTCGATTACATCTTTTTCGTTACTGCGACCGTTCTGTCGCACGGGTACTCACGCTTCTCCAATGGGGTCTTACGTGAACTGGTCTAGTCGAGTGCTGCGAGCGGCGCCTTGGCGCCTCGGCGTTTGGAGAACGTGGCGATCGCACCTTACGCGACCTCCGGGCTCTCGCGCTGGTAGCGACGGCTCGTGCTGGCGACGCGCCGGGGTAGCCTGGCCTCCACGATCCTCCGCCCCTCCTTCCGCTGCGTTTCCGCACCAGTTTTCTCGGCTGAGAAATGCCTCGGCCTCGCCTCTGCGCCCGTCTTCCTTCCTCAACACAAATGCTTCTCTGGCGGTGTTTCAGGAATGGTTATCGCCTTGGCTCCTTGCTTCGGTGATGTGACGTAGCGGCGATGCAGAAAACTGTTCGGCGTACGCCAGAAAAGAGTCCGATTCAGCCCTCACTGAATTCACATAATTCGCTCCCACTGATACACGTTTCTTTTCCGTCGTGAATTATCAATAAAGAAACGAGTACAGTATTCGTTCTCTTCCCGTACTCGGATGAAACAATCTCGCGTGAAGTTCACTGCTAGCGACCCGCGACCGGTTTCTCTTCACTAACCATCACTTATAACGGTTTTGACGTGATTGGTGAGACGCGTTCCGCAGCGATCCGTCCTCCTCCGAGATTTTCCTAAGAGTCTTTCAACTTTCAACGGAAAAAATTTCTTGCCGTTGGCTTCCCTCGTTTTTCGGATACCGGCCAATCACAAGATCTCGTTCCCAAGCTTATCTTTCGAATTTCTTATTCGTGGACAAGCGTTTCGCTCGGCGCGGCCGCGGTCGACGTCAGAGAGTGACGGGGTTCTCGCGCCGCGTTCAAATTAGCGAACTGCCGAAGACGGTATCTTGGGAATTTTTACACATAGTTCGGTCCGTTACCAGGGCATATATTCGAACTCGTCTCAATATACTGACAGAACCCGACAGACGTCCTGCTCTCTCTTCCTTCACTCTCTTTTTTCCTCATTCTCTCTCCATCTCTTTTCTCCTCGCTTTTCCCTCCCTCTTTTATCCCGACCTCTCCTTTTCCATCTCTCTATTTCCCTCTTTCTCATTTCCCCTTCTTTCTCTTCCCCTTTCATTATCTTCCCCCTTCTTTCTCTTTTCGATTTCTTCCTTTCTTCCTCCTTATTTCCCCCAGCCATTTTCTTCCTTCCTCTTATTTCCCCTTCTCTCCTTTCCTCTTCTTTCTTTTCCCATTCTCTCTTTTCCCTCTCTTTTTCCACTTTCTCCCTTCTCCTTTTTCTTTTCCCTATCTTTTTTTTCATCTCCCTTTTGCCACCTATCTTTTCCTTCTCTTTCCTCTCTTTTCCCCTCTCTTTTTTGCTTTCTATCTCTTTCCACTATCTTTATCCCTCTCTCTTTTACTTCACTCTTTCCCCGTACTCTCTTTTCGCCTTTTTTTCCTTTTCTCTTTTTAATTTTCTTTTCCTCTCTCGTTCCACTCTTTACCCTCTCTCGTTTTACCCTGTCTCGTTTCCCCCACTCTCACTCTTTTTGCCTCTCTTTTTCCTCTTTCCCTCTCTCTTCATTTTTTCTTCGTTTTCTTCCCCCTCCCCCATTTTTTCTTCTTTCCATATCTTTTCCCCTCTTTTCCCTCATTTTTTCCATCCCACTCTCTTTCTCTCTCTTTCCCCTCTCTCTTTCCCCTTTTCTCTTTCTATCTTGCATTGCTTGTTCCTCCTGGCCTCCTTGGCCTCGCTCCGCGTCACACGGCAACGCCCAGCAATAATGAAGCTGGGTTCCCAAGATTGGGACTTGATTTTTTGATTTAACTGAAACGAAATCTTAGGCTGCAGCGCCTTCTAGTGGAGTTATAAAAAATTAACAGCATAAAAACCTCCATAAAAACATAGATGTGCCAACTTTCATCGAGATCGGTCACATGGCCATCCCTTAAGCTTACTCTGTGATTCTACCGGACCGCTGCTGGCCTCTGGCGGAATATATCAGGAACCTGTCTCTTAGTGACAGGCGAAAAACAATGACCGTGGTGCATCTACCAGCATATTATTTAAATTATTTATTTTCCGCATTTGTGTTGCATTAATCTTTACCACACTTTGCAAGGACAGTGCGTCAAATCCTGAAGAAGAGCCTGTAAATATTTCGTATCTATTCATGCACTCATTTTTGTGGAATCGATGTCGATTACACATCGTTGAATTCACTTTTATTAGTGTACAAGAAAATATAAGATTTAGATACGTTTAAGGAGATTATATAAGAGGTTCGGGAGCGCGGTCTCACGCAAAGCGCCCGCCACTCAGGCGACGATGCGGTCGCGCCTAGCCGCGTGCCACGCCACCTATACTGCGATTTTTTCATAGCTGCCTCTGACATTTCGTAAACTGACATCCAATCGGGACCTTACACGTCACTATGGCACGTTCAAGGCCAGTAAAGCTGGCCTCGGGTGGCATTCAACCTTCCGATTGGATGACACCGTAGCATCTAATTTATTTCATAGGCAGCTATGAATAAATCTAAGTTTAAAGGTTTGTTTGTCGCGAGCCCTTGCCACGGCCATGTAAAGGACCTTCCCCCTCCATTTCAGACCGGCAGTGGCATATATTGTGGGCTACCGAGGCTACTGGCGGTAGCCCGGGAAAATTACGAGAACAAAAATCTGACAAGATATATTATATTAAATATGGCTATAAGATACATTCTTTTTCAGTGACATACATTTCTTAAAATTCTATATAATCTGTTCTGTTGAGAGGTGTATTAAATCGCTCGCTAGTCCGCGCATTAGTCCTCTTCAGAGACGGCAACGCCGAAGAAACTGCGGGCACTCAGCGGCTTCCCCACAGCGTGCGTTCGTTGCATGACTCACACCGTCCTCCTACTGGTAAGAAAGGACCAGCCAAGGGCTCAGGTTGCCGATTTTCCGAGCGGTTTCTTGACACGCTCGAAGCAGTTTGGAGGCATTGGACAGTAAACGGACAGAGTAAATTAGATGTGCGCTTTTGAGCACGACACACGATCGGTGGTGAGTGTACAAATACATAATGGACTATATTAAGCGTGTTTTAAGTGTTAAAATTGCAACATATTAAGTATGTGATAGCATCAAAGTTAACTATTGTCAGATATTTGGTAAGATATTTTGAAAAATGTCACAGCAAACTTCGGGTTGACAAAGTCTGTTGACAACGAGTGTATTGAACGGGATTTATTCGAGAAGCATTTTAATCTTCGTTTGTATAACGAGAAATTGTAAAAATGAATGTGTTTCATGAATGAATATATATATATATATATATATATATATATATATATATATATATATATATATATATATATATTGTATATGACATTAAAAATGAATGTCATATATAAATTGTATAATAAAAGTAGTACAAACTAGACAACCTACATAATCGAAGATTACATAGTCAAAGTTTATTTCTAAGGTCAGCGGTAGCCCAGGGCATGAAAGCAGTATATGGCAGGGCCGCCGGGCGGCGGTCTGAGGGGGCGCGCCCTCTCCGCGAGCGCCTCGCGGTAGCCACCACCGCGGGTGAGAGGACCGGATTTCTATATATTGTTAAGAATCAAACTACACAGGCAGCACACAAACTAAACGAATAGGCAACCAAATATAATATGCAAATCTTCACTAGGAAAACAAAATCAATGGTCTTGGTAGGAACAAACCACATTAGATGAAAAATTGTGATAAATAATGAACCAATAGAACAGACAAACAATTTTACCTATTTAGGCTTCAATGTGTCTTACTGCCAGAAAAATGACATAAGCCGGAAATTAAATAGATTTTATAACGTGTGGGGCAATAAGAAGAACATTAAAAAACAAGACTTTCAAAACCACGCCACTCAAATTATACAAAGTAATGGCAGTACCCATGCTAACTTGTGCATGCGAAAACTACACAATAAATAGAATAGACAGAAGGAAAATAGAAGGCGCCGAAATGAAATTCTTACGTTCAGTAGCAGGTTACAATATCTTAGACAATATAATGATTTCAGAAGCGAATTGAATATATTCAATCTGATGGATAGAATTCAATCATTACGGAGCAACTGGCATGATCATTTTCAACGCATGCATCCAAACACAATTGCCATAATAATGTACCAGAATAATCCTAAAGGAAGAAGAAATATTGGCCGCTCGTTAACAAGATGGAGAGACTCACTCTCTTGATGTGGAAACAGGCTTTATGACCAAAATACATGAAGCAGAAGAAGAAACGAATTCCTGTGCCGGGCAGATTTAGACAGTTACGGATGCAAACTCAAATTGCCCGGATATCAGAGGCTGATTCAGAGACAGATCTCGACATTTCGCTCGTCAGTCATGTGAAATTGTCGCACAGGTTCACGTGGACACTCGCGTTGAAGTGACACTATCTTGTGCTTCGCTGGCAGTCGGCTCTTGTGCCTTGCCTCTCAATTTTCATCATGCTGCAACGACATTTATTTCATTAAGGACTACAGGCTGACCATCAGCATCGTAGAACCATACTGGCATGCTCAGAGCATAATCACGCCGTAAAAGTTGTCGGGTGTCCACGACACGATTGTGCATGTCGACGGTTTCGAATTATTTTGTTAACATTTTAAAAATATTTGTTAAATATTAACTGTTCAAGACTTTTTAACTGTAGACTACACATAATCGCACCTTTCACTTCACTTCACTAAACGTTTTCACCCTATTGACTAATTTCCTGTATTTTTTTCCTAAAACCTCGCGCTGAGCAAGGGCGAAAGGTTCTGTCTATTTACACGAAAATTTAGCTAATCAAGAAGACGATATACATGCTGAATCTGAACAAGAACAAATATTTCTTTGAATTCACAACATAAACAAATTGGAACTTATCTATGATGTATTTTCCCCCAATTACCCGGAGCCATTCTCTGCATTTGAAAAGAGATGATCAAATTAAAATCATCATGTACTTTTTGTACTGTATTATGCATTGTACAATGTACAGTTTTATGCAAGCTGCATATCAAAATTTCATCATTTGTAAACGAAATAATAGAAATAAACAAACGATATGATACATTTAACTCACCTTTCCGCATTTTGAGGGAAGGCAAAACCGCTGGTTGAACTTTTAATCAAAACCGTTGCCTTCGAATTGGAGCAATTTGGAACCCAGCATCTCGATTTGTGCCGTTGCGACATGTTGAATACCTTCACGGCAACAAAATGCACGTAACAGTTAAGTTCGAATAAACACGCGTGGCCGTTTATACAAAAATGTTATCACCACGTGGCGTCACACAAAGCAGGTCACTATGGAGCACTTTCGATGGAGCCCATGCACTTTTCCTCCAGGACACAAAGTTTAAATAAAACGAAAATTGTAGTATGCGAAATCTCTTGTAAGTAGCTCCGCTGCTTGCGCCGCCATACTTAGATCAGACGTCGTCGCGCTATTTGGCCGTTCGGAGAACTACGACGCAAGCGGCAAAATAAGCGCTGGATGTAACGTACCTTCTGTCAGACCACTGCATTAAACCCAGTAATACAGCCAAAAGCGTGGTGGTGCAATACCTGGCAAGGCACCAGACACCGGAGAGAGCACCAGTTTGACGCTCTTTTATTTCAAAATTATTTCGTATACATCGATATTGCTGCAATATATTGAATACTGAATGTCACTAAAGGAAAATGTATATTCCTAAGATATTATGAAATATTTTTCGATTATCTGGGGGTTGTGCAACCGGCATCCTAAGCACGAGTTGCCACTGGAAGATACCTGAAGTGCGTGTGTTATGAATGAGAACAAGTTCACGACAATTATCCAAATACTTTTCATTATTTACGAAACAATTATCCCTAGCAATCACTGATAATCCGAATAAATACGGTAAATAATTGCCCATTACAATACTACATTCTACTCAATTTTTCAAACGAAACGCAGCATCGCTTAACTCACCAAACACTATATTTTTATTTAAAGTTTTGAATAAAAAATCTATTGCGTGAAACACTTTAATTTTCGCTTGGAACTATTTAATTTCTATTACTAATTGCGAGAATGTACGTGCTGTTTTAGTCCCATTAGTTAAAAGAAGAAAGGCATTCCAACAGCCTGAAATGAATAAAGTATTTTTGAATTGTAATGAAATGTCTACCATGCAAACATTCGTGTGGTACATAGAATTAAAATCCAAGTTATAATTAATATTTCCTCGATGAGTTTTTGATTAAATTTGTGCTTCATGTAGATCCCGCCGACGCCGTACCCCGTTCCAGCTTCCTGCTTCCTCCTACCGTCCATGTGTTTTGGTGCTCGTCATTTATACAAGGTTTTATACATCAAGATTTTTTACAATATTGACAACAATTTTGATTTTCTATTTTTTCGACAAGATTTACATGTTTTTACTGTTGCTGCTTGCAAACTACTGCAATACCGTCCTTTCTACGATATTTCTGATTTTTCTACATTTTTCATATTCCCAATTTTCTACGAGATTTTTGATATCCTTTTTCTACATGAAGTTGATACGCCTCTTTTCAACACTTTTTTACGCCGTTTACCCAGTCAATTTTAATACTATACCGTTTTACCCAGAGGATTTTGATACTGTACCATTTTTACCGAGAGGATTTTGATACTACACCGTTTTATCTACTGTATTCTGATACGCCATTTTTACCCAGAGATTGTGACATTACACCGTTTTACCCAGAGGACTTTGATAGTTCGCCATTTTACCGAGAGGATTTTGATATCACATAGTTTTACCCAGATTTTGAAACTACGCCGTTTGACCAAAAGGATTTTGATATTACGCCATTTTAGACGATTTTTATAATACACCGTTTTACCGAGAGAATTTTGATACTATGTCGTTTTACCCAGAGAATTTTGATAATACGCCGTTTTACCAAGAGGGTTTTGATACGATGTTTTACCTTCACAATACTCCTACTACTATAGACTTTTGATTTCCAATTATTTTCTATACGGCCAACATGTTTTCTACAACTTCTACAATTTGCGATACTTTCTAGGTAAGTGTAATGAAGTGACGCTTTAATCGTAATCTTCTTGTGCAACTATTTCAAAAATATATTTTTTATTGTGCCATCTTGGTGCCTTGAATCTCCCAACTATTGCCTTGTAATAATTACTCGTATTATTTGCATAGAAATAAATTATTTTCATTGTAAATTTACTGTCACTGTATAATGTTATTTGCATGGATGGTAAGGAGACATTTCATTACAACTGTACTTGCTTCTGGAGAAGGGAATTTTCTACACTTTTTGTGTAATATTAATGTTTTAATACATTAAGTTTTATGAAATAAATTAGATCTGAATTAAATTTGTCGTAATGTGTATACAAATGACTATTCGAATGTATTGTTAGCTTCACACATCGCAATTAAAAAGTGTAGTTATTTTCATGGCTTAACGGTAATTTGGCATTACTAAATTTATATTTGTAGGTAAATGTCGGCACATACTTTTATTTTATTTCGGCCAATTTTAACAAACAACTTCTATGTCTTCTTCATCACGAAAGATCCTTCCCATTTGTTTAGTTTTGTCCCACTTCTGTATTTTCCTAAATATTTTTAACCTTCTTTTTACTGTTCTCGATGAACTGAATTATCTGATTAAAGGGGTAGTAAATTGTTCAAAGCACACATTGCCTCGACTGGGAACCCCGCCAACGACTCCATTTTCATTTTCTCGTATACGTACGTATATATGGAGTAATATACGTAGTATAGAGAAAGTTATGTAATACTGCGGAAAATCGATTTCAAGATTTTGACAGAAATACACGTTTTGTGGTCCCTTGATACCGATAAAGTGTGTTTTTTGTTTCTTTCAAAACGTCCGTCCGCCTGTCGCATGTGAACAACACTAGCGCCTATACTATGCGTAATATTTTTTCCATACTGAAAAAAAAGGTCGATCTGGCCTAAGTTGAAACCCTACGATTTTGAAAAACAATAATTTTTTGGGAGTACTTTACATGAAGCCCCTGGGACATTTTCAAAATTTTCTCAAAATCCTTCAATTTCTTGAAAGAGTATAGTAAAATACATTTATAAAGGTAGCATAGGTCTGATTTTCACAATTAACTCAGAATTTTTGAAAACTTTAAATTTTACAAAAACACGATTTTCTTAAAAACGGCACCAATATTTTTTAACGCGTTTGGAAGGAATAGTACTATACGCACTGTAAGATGACAAACGCCATATTACCATATTCTTTTGCCTTCCAAAAATTATTTTTTTGTCTCCCACGACGTTAATATTTACATTAACGGTAATTTGTTCATATTATTGTATTTCAGTACACGTGTTTTAAATAAAGTTATATAAAATTCCCCGAAAACTCAACATTTTCTGTGAAAATGAACTCAAATTTCCGCATTTTGAGAAACGCTCAAATGCCACTTTCTCAAAACTGATTCCAAATTTTTTCTTCAAACTTTTTCAACGGATAGCGTTAGTTGCATGGTTTAATATGTCGTGAAGTTCATTTTGGTGTATTATTTTGTTTTTCAATTACACAAATGCTTTTTTACATCTCTCACGTCGTTAATATGCACATTTCCGGCGATTTGTATACATTATTGCATTTCTAAGAGGAAGTACTTCAAATTAAGTTTTTCGAAAACTGAATAAACTCCTGTGAAAAAGAGCTTCAAATTTCGCATTTATAGTAACGCTTAAACGCCATTTTCTTAAACACTGCTCTAAATTGAACGAAAATTTCAATTTAGGACGAGGTTTTACTCTTCTTTAAAATTTGTAAAGTAATATTTTGGTTTTACTATGAAGAAACCGAAAAATTCAAAAAATGTATTTTCGGTGGCGAAAGATAGCAGCAGGTAAGAGGATGGGGCAAGGCCGTAAAGCCAATCCACACAAAGGAAATTAGAAAACTTTACTACGAGAAAGTCTGTGGCATTCTCTAGCACCGCTAATTATACTTTACGCCCAGTTGCCTTCACCGCTGAACAATCGAGACAACCTATGCTTCGAAATGATTCTTGGACCCGTACATTGCCCGTGTATTCGATGTTTGAACAATTTAGGCTCTCATTTCATAGTTACGTACATTTTGTAATAACAAGTTCACAGCATAGACAACTTCTGAGCGAAACAAACTTTCTATTGAAGTTAACAAGCGATAAAGGTGACAGAATGGTAACAATTAAATATGTAATTCCAACTTTTGGATAGCATTCATTGTATACTTCGGTATTACTCTGGGTTTCCCACAATTTCCATAAAACGCACAGGCAATCAAAAAAATCCAGAGAGAAAAATTGAAAGTGAAGAGCAGAGGAAATAGTGGTCAAATATCTTATATTCTGTATCGTTCTCCTAAGCGATAAAGACTATGAGCCAGCGACTGACGAAAAATCCCTTGCATCGAGAACACGCTCGAGAAAGAGGCGGCACGATACTCAGCATTGCGTTATTCTGTTTGTTGGTCTTCACTGAGCTCTTCAATATGAGCTTATTCGTGCGAGTCACAGTTAATCTTACGTCCGTGCGCAAAGCTTGGTGACAGGTGGTATTAAGTTTAAATTCACCGAATTTCTCGGAACAGATTTTGTCCTCTCAACGTTCCCTTCCCTTCATGAGAAAAAATCTCGTGGCCAAAGCGATCTCACCGATTCAATGGCCGTCCTCCCTTCATGCAGTCCTGTTGTCCTTCCTGGGGCAGCGAGATTGACTCATTACGCCGGCAAGATTTGAGAGAGACGGACACTAGTGATCGCTAGATAATCCACAAGAGATGAGTGAATGGGGGAGCCTCTCATTGCCCATCACTTCTTCCTAGTAAAGTGCGTCCAACTTCCTCAAACTTGCTATCCGCGATAAGGTTGGTAGAGCAAGTCAGCCTAGCGGTAGTTCTTCTTCGGGATTAAAACATTTTAAACAAACTCGTAACTCGTGTCAAGTAATTGGAACAGATAGATTTGACGTTAAAACTGAACATTTATTATGTCACATCCAATAGTCATAGTCCTGCAGCCCCATGAATGTAACAAACGGGTCCAAAAAACGAAAACTGTCGGCGAATTGTGAATGTAAAAAGGCTTCAGGCAATAACCACTTTTCTTTCGCAGTCAAATGATAACAGGTGCTCTAATTTCAGAAAACGATCAACACTTTGATGAGCTATGCCATATGATACAAATGTAATTTTTCATAAGCATGCGTGACCACATATATACATTAATCAACCAACCAATAAATTATATATTGATACATCACCTACCAAATTGCACATGCTAAAACCTTTTTTATCCCATAGATTTGGAAATATTTAACCAATTTCTGGAATTGCTCAATAATAAATGTTAACGCTGCAAGATAGCTTCAGTAGAACTGTTTGGGAGAGCAATAGAATGATGGATGAGGTTGCTCGCAAAGCGTGGCTATCCACTTCCTAGCTTGCTACTAGGGAAAATGCTGAAAAACAATTATTCGAGAACTATTAGTTTATCTCAGCGTGATAAATATTGATGGAAGAAGCTTGTCAATTTTACCTTGATATCAATGTTTCCTTAGACGAACAGAAGATTGTTTTCTGTTATAATTCATGCGACATGCCATTTCAGCTTGCTATCGCCTCTTACGCGCTCAAACACCCACTGCCACCACTAGTCAAATTTTATTTCTTCAATGCCACCTGGATGTGAATTACCACGCCCTTTTACTACTGACGAGGCGATCTTTTGTGTGTACGCACGACTGCAGGATTCTTCAACAATACCCCCAACAATACAAGCATAAAATCGTATTTCTTCGAAATCTCGACAATGAGAATGCTTTCGCGCGCTAAAACTTCTCAGCTGAGGTCGCAATACCAACCCTACATAATTAAATTAATAGTCGGTAGCATCTACACGTGCATCTTAACGGTGTTTTACTTGCGCGAGGCGAGGCGAGTAACCGCGAAACTGTGTTCGGCCACTATCCTTTTAAATAATGCTTTTCTATCGCGCCTTCATTTGGAGGACTTTTAACTTTGAAATGTTGATACTTCACAGTGTCTCCGGTACCTGGCGCGGCCTACCGGACTTCTGCGAAAACAGTTCAACTCTTCAACTGCTTTTGTCCTTCCAGAGTTTCCCGCGAAAGATGTTTTTGTCTTTCCCTCTGGAAGCAAACGCGCCGTTTTTGGAGAAAAAATATTAGAAGTCCGACACGGGACGTTTAAAAATGCATGCTCTTTGCTATTAAATAGCGACAAGGAATTGTTATGATAGGTTTCAAAGTACGGCGCCAAATTTGAATCAATGTTGGTCGCCGATGTGCTAACAATAAACATAATGTAACGAATATTGCGTCATCTGCCGGCACCACCACGAACTACCTGTATGCGCGGATTGCAACATCTTCCGGTAGCCCTCGAACCAGCTACTCCCAGAGTGTTCTTGGCGCTAATCGCAAAGTCCAGAAAACTCTCGACGGCGCCCGCCGAATATAAATACGCGGCGGCCGGCGATGGCGAGTCAGTCTGAAGTCTGAAGTGGAAGCTGAGCTGTGAAGTGTGTGCATCGTGGTGAATAGCAGTGCGGTGATTGTGCTCAGTGACGTGAACCGTGGCCGACGCCGTGAACTGCGGTCAGTGCAGTCGACTGTGGCCAGTGCATCGAACTGAGGTCAGTGCTTAGGACTGTGCGACAGTGTAAGAAAAGTGAACAGTGTTAATAAATAATCAAGAGAAGTGTAGTGTAAATGAATAATCAAGAGAAGTGTGACGTATAAAGAATAATCAAGTAAAGAGTATCTGTACGTATATCAAGTGTTTTCAGTGATTGTTAGACAAAATAAACGTTTTTGTTAAAATAATACCAGTTTTAATTCACCACCTAGAATCGTAACA
This sequence comes from Teleogryllus occipitalis, assembly GCA_011170035.1. Classification (NCBI taxonomy): domain Eukaryota; kingdom Metazoa; phylum Arthropoda; class Insecta; order Orthoptera; family Gryllidae; genus Teleogryllus; species Teleogryllus occipitalis. The sequence continues at coordinate 170,402 of BLKR01001432.1, read as the reverse complement.
ATAATAAACAAGCATATTAAACCCAATAATATTAACTAGTTTTGACATATGTAAAGGAAATGGTACCCAAAAAAAGGTTTATAGAGGGGACATAAATAACACGATTCTTATTGAAACGTAATTACTAAATAAATGTCAATCGTAACCAATTTCCGAATTTATAAATAATTTGGGCGCCAGGAGAAGGTTACACTTGAATTCCTGATTGTCTATTTCTGTCTTCGGATATATTCCAAATAAATGTAAATCCCGCTAGCTCGGTCGACGGGTTCTTATGAAATACTTGTTGTCACTTACTCCGCAACCAATTTTTCAATCTGCCATCCATACGGAGTGGCTGAAAATAATTCTAAAATGTCTACTCTAGGATTGCACGTAATGGCAAATGAGAATCAGCTTTCTTTCAAACTATGAATTGTAATTTATTGGGCATGCCAAAGTTATCACCTATCATTATTACAATTTATCGATTTTTATCGACCATTTTTCCCGTTATTGCAATAACAGCGTTATAGTACCTTTTATCCTTTCTGGCCTCTTCGCGCGCACGTCGCTCAATGTCGACACGTAGGGTATAAGGCCAATCTTCCTTCTTGTTGAAGTCCACGATCAGCGACCAAGTCGAAACTTCCTCCAACCACTTCACAAGCACTACCTATACTCTTCGTCTTGCGTCTCGGGTGGGCACCTATTTCAAACTGATAACTTTTTCCATGTCGGAATAATATCCTTCTATTATTATTTTCTATCACCTAACCTGGCAATTCACAATTCACTGGTAAAATTTTTACCTTGTACCCGCGAAAATATTCTAAGTTCACTTTCTAGTTCACTCATGAAAATATTACAAGTCCGAGTTTGCAATGGTACATGTAAAATTTACAAGTTACCGTTGCATATCTAATGCGGAAATATTCTAAGTTCAAGTTCAATGTTCACTCTCACGAAATATCACAAGTTCCGATTAGATAATTTACCTCGATAAAAAACGCGCAAGCGATCTGCTCATCACCACGACACGAGTCGGAATGCCGTAATTCCCAAACTGGTCCACCCTTCAAAGCTCGCTGTTTTTTTCTCTCTATTGTTTTTTCGCGTTCCTACGGTGTCTCCTGCACCTGCTTCCAAACGAACTCGTTTCTGTGTACCCTGCGCATGCTTCCAAACGAACTCGTTGTTGTTTCCCGTTGCTACGGTGTCATCTGCGTATCTGCACCATAGAAATCCACGTCTCAGGACGAACTCCCGTTGCTGCGGTGTTATCTGCGTATTTGCACCATAGAATCCCACGTCTTTTGCATTATCTACAACATTTTGACCTTTATTTGCCTAAATAAAATGTACGTCACAATGTAATGAAGAGAGACTTTTAGAAGAGATGAAGAATGCACATAGCAAGAAAGGATGGAACTCAGCTCTTCCGTGTGTTAGGACATATTTATGACTAAGAATTGAACCCACAATGACCTCATCTTATCAACAAAAACCATTACTGGTAAGAGATTTATTTGAACAAGATAAAATAATACCAAAAAATTGGTACTAGTTTATCATAACATGTTATTATAATGAGTTAATAATATAATGCACATACTGGTAAAAATATATTACAGATTTATAACTTAAATCCACACATCTGTGGAAAGAACATATCAAGTTTTAAACATATTTAATACTCTGAATTTTATTCTAGGTTGCCACTTCACCACTATCATCATCAATTTGCATTTGTTTATTTTCTAGTTCTTTCTTTTCCTTTTTGACTTCTACCCCTCCATCACTGTCTTTAGTTTCATCAAGGATTGTATTGTTTCTCTTCTCAGAGATAGCATTTACTGAAAGGCAGGCCATTCCGGGAACTCTTTCCAGAACAGCAACAAAAAATCCGTCGGTATTGTCTTTATCTTGATCCGCCACTAAACAATTAGATCCAAAGGGATACTCAGGACTTCCTCTGCGATCCCAAGGCGTCTTCAGTTGTGGTGGGACAACCTGAAATGCCTGTACTCTGCTCAGAGCTTTTGCCACTACTTGTTCATTTTCTTCTTCAAAAAGAGAAGACGTGGTATAAACTATACGCTCCACATCTGGAAAAGCAGTCATTGCTTGAACTAGCAGACGCTCTTGATATTGACTGAGTGATTGTATTCTTCCTGATGGATTAACATCTTTCTTTCTTTGAGACTTAACTCTTGAAATCATTCCTACAAAACAGAAATAAAAAGCATGAACTAATTAATCTCTACTTTAACAAGTCTACATAGTGTCCTCAATTTCATACACAACAAAGGATTACAAAGAAACTACTGGATTTCACAATTCACATTCTTTATCATTAACCTTACCATAGTTTCATTGCAGTTTATTGTTATTTGTGAATGTGGTATTATTTGGTATTAAGTCTTAGAGGCTGGTTTTAAAGTTGGGTGCCCTCTATCATGGTTTCAACTTTTGGCAAATATTTTTTATAAGTATTTTTTTACTTTCACGCCTACTGCTTACCCGGTATGGAGAAAGTTATACTGCTGCGGAAAAGTCAGCGGTTTTTTGACCGAAAAACTCATTGCCACACCCTACCAAAGAAAAAAGATAAATCTAGTTTCTGTAGTAAATTACTTCCTCTAACACACTGTGTAGTCAGAATATTTGGGTCCTTGATACCAAAAAATTGATTGACTGCAAAACACCTATCTGTGTCCAATGCTAGGCCTAAACCGTTCTGTCAATTTTCTCCGAAATTGATCTTCCCCCATCGATCTCAACAAACTTGAGGCCCTAAGAGTTTGAAATGGATATTTTGATCTTTGGAGGTACTTTTGTCAAAAATGGTTCTGAATTGTTTGGATTAAACGTTGTCCTTAGATAGCATGAAGAACTAAAGTGACGTGAATCTCATTTTGTTCGTTTTCAAAATCCCTGACGTTTTCGAAATTGCAAAAGTTCCAAGTTTTTTCACGTAGGTCTTCCTGCAACTACAGTACAATTTTTTCCTCAATGAAATTGTTCATTAAGAACAGATTCTCATGTAAGGTCATGTTCAATGTTTTGAAAATGTGAGTAGTTTTTATGTAATTTTGTATGGAAAACAGATATTTTTGAAACAACTTTAAACAATTATTTTCTTAAATTTCCCCCCTCTTATGTAGCAAAGAAAAGCAATGAAATTGGGTGGCATTTTCCCACCTCAGGAAAACACTGTACTTTCTAAAACTACAAAAAAAATCAACATTGCAAAATAACAATTTTGATCATAATTTTTCAAAAATGAAATCTGTTCTAAAAAATAATTCTTTAAAAAGGGTCATGTACGTTTTTGAAAAAATACAGGTAGTTCAGCATACTTTTGCAATATTCGAATTTGGACGGAGTTTTGGCTTTCCGAATTTGTTGATAGCCTTAATGTCCTCCTCCAACAGTGTGCAGACAAAACATCACAAAGTTTATTTATCTTCACGCAATTGCTTGAAGAGGGGTTGTTTCCAAAGGATTGGAAAACAGTCATTGTTACCTCCAATATGGGTGATTAGCTAACCCCTCAATAATTCTCTATTTTTTGTGGGAGATATTGCAAATTGTTTAATCGATTTCAGCTTAATGTCAAGCAGTAGTAGGAGAATGTTGTGCAGGGCACAAGCTTATATTGACATGTTTTCACCCGCTCTGAGAGCACCTCGAAGGGAATAATGTATACAGGAATACTAATTTTTTAATTAAATTCCAACAACCCTTGAATGAAATGTTAATATTGGACTTTATAAACTGATTGTCTGTAAATAAACATATGAATACAGAAATATAACATAGTAAATACAACACAATCAAAACATTGTTTATTTCAATCACGTATAATTAATGAGTACTCACCCTCAAATATTTCTAACATAAACTTGTTAGGAGAAAAATTCTAACAACAAACATGATCATGATCATACAGCTATGGCCATATCAGATTTTAACTTCAATTTAATATTTTTCCACTAAACTTCTCTTTAAATGAAGCAAATTAAGTTTCAACTCAACAGCAACACGACTCTTTACCAAACTTTATTTGAAGGAAAACCTGTCAGTACTTATGGCATATATATTTAACAGTCTTTTTAAGAGTCAGAAATTCCACTTCAAACTGGGAACTTGTTTCTTTTATACATGAAAAATTTGACACCATCTAAGATATGCTGATACAAATAATCAGTCTGGTACAACTCCTGATAAATTAATACGAGCTGGATTGAGTTTTTTGGACACATCAACTGCTAAAGTCATTTGTCCGTTAGTGTAGTGAATATTGTTATGCCTAAAAGTGTGACGCTGTTCTTACCCAGCTGGATGGTAACATCCTGCACTGATCTCTACGTCGGCTAGCACAAGATTTCCTCCTCGTTCAGGCCATCTTACCAGCTTCCAACTGATTTCCCTGTATTGTGGTAATGTAATGTGTGTGTGTGTGTGTGTGTGTGTGTGTGTGTGAGTGAGTGTAAGGGATGAGGATAGGACAAGGAACGAGGAAAGATTGCATGAAGTCTGTAACCTGTTTGTTAGGGTATTGCTCTGGTATTCACCTGGTACTGATCGGAGAAACCACGGGAAACTACTGATCAGGACAGCCAGACACAAGATTTCTCTTTCAGACAGTTTCTGAATTTCACCCAGCTATATAGCTAGAATCAAATATCTGCCTCTGTCAGGACTTGAATTCTAGACCTCCTGGTCAAATACTAATTGATCATGCATCTGACATGTATACTGTTTAAATCTTGAATCATGACTAATTGTATCCCAGAAGAAAAATAGTGGTCAAAAGGAGACTAATAACTCACCACATCTTGAACATGAGGGATCTATCAAAATATACTGCACTCCAGGGCAATCTTCAGATGTGAGTTGAATTGAGTTTGCAAGTTTCATTGTGACACAATTATCTTCCTTGCAATTACGTTCAACTATTTGTCTCATTTCTGCAAATCTTTTAGGGTCTCTATCAACAGCAAAGATAGTACTGAAAGAAACAAAACAATAATTAGAATATTTGGACATGAGATAGAGCTGAAAGTGTTGATTTTATGGCATTCTACACTCATTCTCAATTTTTCAAAAGTATTTTGAAAACAGTGACGGAATTGATCATAATGAATTCATAATTTCTGAAATCTCAGAAAATTTCCTTCTAAATATATTTTGATTTTTTTCAATAGCGCAATTAGGCTCAGAGTAACTGAAGGCCAAAATAGTTTACAGACGTTTCCTGAGAGTATGCATCAATTCATCTGTTTACAGCTGCTCTGAGCAATGATGGTGTAGCAATGATCATAGCAAACATGCCAGAACAGGGAGGTGCAGGGCAGGTCAGGTGAAACAGGATAAAGTGGGGTAGGGCAGGGTCAGGAGAAAGAGGGTAGGTCAGGTTGGGAAGAAGGGCAAGCCACGGTGGGACAGAGCGGGGATACATCACACATAGAATTCATTCCCAACCATACAATTTTTTTCTCTGTAATAGATGATTGCGATTTATGAATACCCTGGAAAACCCCAGAACTTCAGCTCGTTTTCAATTTAATACTGTGTTACGGTTTTATTAGTTCACTTAAGTAATTACAAACATTTGCGGCGGCGATGGTGTAGCGGTTAGCGTATCGGACTGCTATACCCAAGTTTGTGGGTTCAATCGAAGCCGTGGATTTTTAAGGGCGAAAAAATCCTTCGTACGTTTCCCTTCGGAGGGGAAGTAAAGCCGGCTGACCCATGTTAGTACATTTACTGCATGTTAAAGATCCTCAAGCCTAAATGATGCCTCTGAGCTAAATTCAAATCGCCTGTTTCGTCGTCCATGTAATACCTTCTTTCTCCCATGGTTGGTGAAAGGAGTGTAACGAAATTTGCGTGGTCAGACGAAGAGCAGGCCTCATGGCCTGAGTCTCGCCACGTAAAATAAGGTACATTCAATTCAATTCAACATTTACTGATGGGGATGCCAACTTAACAGTTTACGTTCTCTGAGTTATAAACAATATTTTCATCCACTGACATTGGTTCTAAATATTATTGTCTGAAGAACTATACGATATTTCCTACGCCTTCCAACTAATCCACCGTTTCAGTAAAATTTATTTTTGGTTTTATACTGGAAACGGGGTGCCTATCAGTGGTTTGCGAATTGTCTACGTAGTTATTCTCCTCTCTTGCTCAAAACTGAAATGAAACACCGAAATTTTGAAGATTTTTCATTGCCGCCTCAATCACAGGTGCGATTCCGTTTCTTCCCGCATCAAAACTATTACCTTGCTTCACAACCTCCAATTGCTATCACATAACACATCAAAGGAAAATAACAACACTAATAAATATTTATATCCTTTATTTGAAAAAACAATACTGCACATAAAATACAAAGAAAAAACATTCACACGTGAGCGCATTCCTTCTTTATGGCCATTTTACTTTTGAAATCTATTATTCTATCTACTGCTAGAAAACATTTTTGACCTTGTCATATTGCTGCGTTGAATAAATCTAAATATTCACTTTCCTTATATCGGGTGCCGCCAGTTTCACCACAAAAGCAACATGTGTTCCGCCGATCACCAGAATTATCATATTTTCATTAATAATTTGTTTCCTTGTCCATTCTCGTACGTCCACTTATCGAAACATACTATCCTTCCACGTAACACTCAAAACAATACTGTTCGGGACACAATTTAGAATGACTCGTTGCATTCAACATCAATTCCATGCATGCGCGTAGGCTCGGCCGTACTACCTGCGTATCTCGCTGCGTCTCAATAATATTTGTGAATACTCTGTATAATTGATAAAGTATTCATAAATATTATTGAGACGCAGCATTCATTCAACGGCCGGCTATTGCTCTACCATTCTCAAAAATCCCTTCCAATGCGCATGCCCGAACGTGGCCTCTCCTTCCAAAGCTCCTAATATTTCCCCGCCTGCCTGCGCTCTTTGTCACAACATAGCTCTCCCTCTTTCTCTCGTGGGTCGCGCGGTAATTCAACACTGCGAGTTTGGTGATAACAAACTGATGAGTGAGAAGGATCAGACGAAAGGCAGCTTTCGTGTTCCTACAGTAGGGGTTGTCCAAACGCTCAACAGAAAATAAGCCGTGTCTTGGAGAGTATCGGTCTCCCGTCCCTGTTTTACTGTGGCTAGTGAGCAGTGACAGTGTGCTTTACACAGTAGCTGCTGTTATTCACAAAAACCCAATTATTACAAATAATTCAAAGTATATCCACTGAAAAACGATAGGTCGTTGATCAAATAATCATTGAACATGGCCACATTCCTCTCCGTCTTCCACCGTACCATCCAGATCTAATCCCAATAGAAATTGTTTGGGGATTTATAAAAGGGCGCGAGGCAGCAGAAACTATTAGTGCATCCTTAAAAGAAAAGGAAATATTTTGCAGAGAAGCGTTTGCACAATACAGTGTTGAACAATGGAAGAAATCCTGCGAGCATGTTTAGGATATAGAGGCGGCATAATAATCCCGATAATGTAATTCAGACATCTATGAATCCGTCATTTCTTTGGACACTCCTGGGAGTGCGAGTTCTTCTTCTGGGGACGGGGGCAGTGATGACGAGTGGCGGTCAGCGCGATCGCTGCGTCTCGCAGTCGCCTCTCCTCGTCTACGCGCTTCCCTTATCGCCGGGAGGGGAAATCTCAGATGCCGCAGGGTGGGGGCAGCCTCCGAGACTTTACCAAAGGTACGTCCGCCATAATGGTTTTTTTGCGAGCGGTTAAACTATAGTTCACCAGCGCCGTCGCAGCGGGCCGTCGGGCACCTTGGCGCGGAGGAGGCGGCACCCCACCTCCTCGCCTTCCGGGCTCTCAGGCTCTGCAACACGCGCCTGAGACCGTATCCGCGCGAGGACGGTCCGCAAGACACGCACGTCGCTGCTGTGGGTGACTGACCAGCAGGGGCGTAGCGTCCATAGACGCGCTGGAAGCGGCGCTTCCCTTACAAATTTCCATTACACATTTTATATTTTAAATGCATTAGTCCACTTATCAAACTCGATGAAATGTTGGTATTTCTGTAGTTTCTATTTGCCGGTCATACGTGGTCTTTTGTATTTCCCGCGCTTCTTCGTATATTCCTCGCCAGAGGGATTGTCATCGAGGCTTTCATAGTTCGAATACGGCGGACGGCGCATGAAATTTTGTGTACCCTGTGCGAGGCTACGAGACGCGCAGCCCTTAGGAGACTCCGTTCGGAAGGAAAAGTGTGTTTTACTTGTCAAGGTCTGTGATTGAAACGCGACTACTTAACTGTGAATAAAGCGTGAACCAAGCATCCAGGCACGTGTAAGTATCAGTGTTCATAGACAACTTCATTTTGTTTTTAATTTTGGAGATTCCTCCGTGACTGTTCGAACGTGTTCCTTGCATAGGTTACTGTAGGCAGACGGACGCGCTGCGGGCCGGCGCTTCCAGAGCATTATGGAAGGGGCTGCGGCTGCACCCCGCGCCGTGAGTTCGAACGGTGGTGATGGAGCATCGGCGTCTCCGTTGTGTGGATGTGCAATTGAACATTTAAAACAAAATGCATTTTCAACCCTTTCTTTTGAGGAAAAATCAAAAATTATTGCGACTGGAAAACCTACACCAGAACTTCGTATTGAGTGTCGTTCGAAAGGGAAGAAGAATTTCATACGACATTTTCGGGCACAAATATACGAGAATGTTCCGTGGATAAGTGGGTGCAGAAATACAAATAAATTATTCTGTTGGCCATGTTTATTGTTTTCTAAGGAGAAATCAGTATGGACGCAAGGAGGATTCGATGATCTTCACAATATTCACAAAGCACAAGCTCGCCATGAAACTTCAGTTTCTCACATCCTATCCCTAAAAAATTTCAAATTGTTTGGAAAACAAAGAATTGAATGCAGTCTCAGTGAGCAGTTTCGGTTGTCTGTACAACGTCACAACGAAGAAGTTAAAAAGAACAGAGGAATGTTGACTCATATTATCAGAGTGGTTTGTCTTTTAGGAAAACTGGGATTGGCGTTTCGCGGACATAATGAAACTGTTGAGTCTCATAATCGAGGCAACTACATTGAAATTCTTAAATTTTTGGGTAATTATAATCCTGAACTCTTGGCTCTTATCGAAAGCAACAACGTGTTTCGTGGAACATCTCCTGACGTCCAGAATGATGTTATCGCGGCAGTTGCGGAAGTTATGCACAGAGAAATTGAAAAGGAGATTTCTGATGCTCAATTTGTGGCATTAATATTTGATGAAACAACTGATGTGACCATGAAGTCGCAACTCACAAGCGTGTTGCGGTATGTTTCGAAGAATGGCGTTCAAGAAAGATTCTTGCATTTCACTGACTGCAGCAAAGACAGATCCGCATCTGGTTTGTTAGAACATGCAAAAGGCGTTATTAGCACGTACAAGTGCGAAACAAAAGTAATAGCGCAAACATATGACGGCGCAGCTGTTATGGCAGGGGAACATGCTGGACTTCAGGCCAAATTAAAGAAAATTTGTAAAGAAGCAATCTTTGTGCATTGTTATGCCCACAAATTAAATTTAGTCTTAGGACAATCGGCTAGCTGTATTAAGGAAGTGCGAATATTTTTCGCCTCTTTGTCAGGCTTAGGGGCATTCTTCTCTAAATCTACTAGGCGAATTGAAGCTTTGGACACTGTGGTGAAAAGGCGATTGCCATCAGCTGCACCAACGCGATGGAATTTCACCAGCAGACTTGTCCAAACTGTAAAAACTCATACCAGTGATCTGCAGGAATTATTATCTTCGATTATTGAAAATTCAAGTGACTGGGACGCTGAAACTGTGTGCTCTGCTCGTGGCCATTTTAATCTTTTGAAAGACTTTGAGTTCAATTTTTTCCTAAATTTATTTTCATCTATTTTTCCTCATTCTGACTCTTTATTTAAAATTTTACAAAATAAGACCAGTGACATCATGTATTGCATGAAAAAGATAGAAGATTTTGGGAAATATCTGAAGCTGTTTCGAGACACTTTTGATTGTTTTTGGGAAGGTTGCAACCGAGAAAGGGGTGAATTTCAGTGCATCAAGCGAGCCAGAGTAGAAAATACAAATGAGAAGGACGTGTACAAGAGATTGTTTTTAGAAGTTATAGACAACTTAATATGTCATGTATCCGATAGATTTTCTGACACGTCGAAACTGAAATTCCTAAGCCTTCTTAACCCTGATTGCTATTTAAGTTATCAGTCGACATTCCCCAATGAAACTTTCAGTTGTCTAATGGACGTTTATGGAAGGCATTTTGACTCTGCGCGACTGAGAAGTGAGCTCACTGCCATATATTTTGATTGTGAGTTCCACATGAGTGTCAGTAAATTAAATGATTATATCAAGCATCATGAACTAGAAGATGTCTTTCCCCAAACCTGTATTCTGACCGCTCTGATTCTGACTATACCTGCTACAAGTGCGTCGGCGGAGAGATCATTTTCTGCTCTCCGGAGAGTACAAAATTATCTTCGAAATTCACAAAGTGATGAAAGACTTTCCAGCTTGTCCTTACTAAATATCGAGAGTCAGCTTTTAGACATGATGATGACAAGGCCATCGTTTTTCGACGATGTAATTGATGTGTATGCACGAAAACCAAGACGACTTGAACTACACTTTAAAATGTAATTGTTTTAAAATAAAAGTTAATACTTATCATCACTGATTTTTCCTTATGAATTCTTCCAATATGACTCCGTTAAATTTAGAAACGTTAAAGAAATGCATATAAAAGGGCAACATGCTCCTGAGTCATTATTTAGGGATATTTTGTTGGTTAAGATGATTAAAATTGAGAGTCACACAGGATTTCACAGTTACTGGGACTTTCTCATCAAATATAAAGACGTTCTTGAGGGGAAACTACCTTGTAATAAAGAATAGTAAAGAACCTACTCTTTAATGAGAAAATTAGCATTGAGGTTTCCAGATTGTTCTGTTGGCAGGACTCACTGCAGTATGATGGCAATATGCCGGTGAAATTTTTCTAGTGCAACACATGAGGGAGAACCTATGTTTATTTGATAAATAATGTTTTTACCAAAACAGATCATTCTAGATTCCGGATGAAACATCTCTTCAGAATGTCATCTCGTTCTATTCCCTTGAGAGAGAAATATTTCTTGGGTGTCTTTATCGACGAGTAAAAGTAACTTACACATTTCCAAGTACAGATAGAAAGATTTTTCAAATCTATTCTATACTATTTTATTTTCTATTAACAATACTGAGAATAAAAATACTTTAATCACGAAATATTCCATTAAAGATTCCATTAATAAAGTACTTTTATCTACATATTTCCTCGAATCACCCGTGAACGACGTAGGTTGAAAACAGAATATGCGGCTTCCCCTATTAAAAAATCCACGCTACGCCCCTGCTGACCAGTACTTCATCCACGTCGCCAGGGTGGCGACGCACCTCCCACACCACCCGTCTGGCCCCGAATCCCCCGAATTTCGCGGGACTGCAAACCTCAGCAGTCGCGAGTGTCATCAACTTGGCCGCTGATTGGAAAGAAATGGGTTAGAAACTAATTACTGGCATTTTCCTCCAAGCAGCGAACGTCAATATTTGCTCGCATTACAGCGGTCGAGCTCTGGACGAGTGAATGGACCAATGGTGTGAATGTGTGAATCAATGTATTTGTAAATAGAGATTAAGTATGAAAGCGTGAATGTCATAATGAAAATATAAAAGAAGAAAAAGAACAATATAAAGACCTATATAAGGAAACAATGACTTAATTAAAACCAATCGCCCAAAGTGGCAAATTGTATTCGTTTTAAGTTAGGTTAAGATAGTTTAAGTTAAGTTAGGTGAAGATAGTTTATTTAAGTTAAAGCCCGTCCCCTAGCTCCATAAGCAGCAATGCTGGAGCTCAAATTGTATCCCGAACATTGAATAAATTTCCGTCTCCAGGGAGGAAAATTGAAAAAACACTGGACCAGTGCACACACACTTCACTTCTCTCCGAGTCTCTCCAATCGGCGCCGTGTAGCGCTGAGCACTCCTGCTTTAATACATGTTTTACTAAAGGAAATTGCGAAGAAGGTTCAATATAAACTCGATTATTCGTCATTCATTGCATTCAATATTGGTATAATTGAGTGCAAAATGTATCTGGCGTAATGCCACATTCAATTGTTCACTATGTGATTGTTTAACTTCATGTGCATCATTTCAAATGTTTAACAGATTAATCGAATTAACTGATTACTAGAGACCGGATTTTTATGTAATTACATATTGTCTTTCTACTTTCCGTTCTCAAAATTATAATCTTGGTGAATCGTCGTCGTCTAAGCACAATATGTCATTTTTTGTTACATATTTAGTACTATATTACATATTTTGCTATTTTAACAAATTGTTTTTACTATTCTATCAATTGACTTCAATTTGATTATGTATTTTTTATGAAAATATTTTTTAATAGCATTTTCCCCCATATCACTGCGTGCTGTCTACTTGAGGCATATTACGTGAAGACGCAGATGATGTTAGTTCGGTGCACCTGCTTCAGTTATCTTTAGCGGGAAGTGCGCGTCAGCGACTGAGATCATTTTCGCCGTTAGGTGGGAAAGTATCACTGGCACCGCGTTTCGTGACCTTTAACCTTTATTTCCGAGTAACATCTGCGATCGCCAATGTATAATACTTGCGACGTGTAATGCTGCACGCTGCAGTAATTGTTTACTGGCTGTAGATATCGGCAGTTTGTTCGATGGCTTCTATTGCGCTTAATCTGACTACCAAACTGCGGTCCTGCATGTATTGTATTCTTTTTAAAACTTGTTTAGAATTTCTTTTTATAAATGTAATTTCGTAATATGAAAAAGGGTTTTATAATTTGTGTATTTTATTAATACATGTTATATATGATATTAAATATTTTTTACATATTCTAACTGTTTTCATTACATATTTATGTACATAGTTTGATGTTTCATACTACATATTTTCCGGTCTCTACTGATTACCATGGAAATGTTTAATTTAATGGGCAATTAACTTCATTACTGCAATTCTTCAGCCAATTAATTCAATTATTTGCTGTACAGTTGTTTAATTTCATTCAATCTTTAGTATGCTAATTTATTCATTAAAAAATTGGTTTTATTTCTTAATTATTTCTGCCTCAAATAATTTTATATTCAAACTTAACTATACTGTAATTCTTCCCACGTTTTGACAATTTTTTAATCTAATTTGTCACTTATTTTGTAATTTCACTTGACGTCACCTATCCAAGTCAAATTCATTCTTAGTGTTTTGAAAGTTTACCTTCAGTGGTCCCCCAATGTTTGATTTACTTTAGTTTCCTCAGCAACCGGAATATGTGAGAGCAGGTAAGCCTACAGTCCAACTCGCAATTTAGTTGTGCTCTTCACCTGTTAACTCTCCAAATGCATTACATGTATAATCGCAAAATCAAACATGGCCTCCATCCACAATGCGGCCCAAACCAAGTCTAGCATCGTTCTGTGTTGTTTTGCTGTCCCTTTCTTCAATTAAAAAAAAACAATTGCCGTCTCCCTCGTTCGTTAATTACTATGGAATGTAATTAATATTTTATTAGCACTCGATCCCATTCCCCTTCATAATTAATTTAAATATTCTTTACGTTATTTCTTTATTTTATTATTTTTTAGTCCCGTCCAGTTTTATTTTGACACTGTACCTTAGTGGAATTCGATTGTTTTTCCAAAATTGTGGTTCCTTTTGATTTTCTATTAAAACTTAATGTTCGCCATCCTAAAACCCCCTTCTTTATTTCTCCCGGTTTATCTGTTGTTCCACCCAGTAGTCACTAGATAGGCTACTTCCGGTGCTTATTTGAATTTTGGCCACAGAGAATTATGGTAGGACCGCCATCTTGACCCCACTTTTGGGCGAAGGTGCAACCATCTACAGGCCACCCCGGCAATTCTCCAAAACTAAACATCCTCCGATATCCTTCCATCTGGCGACAGTTCCCCGACATTTTTCTGAACAGTCTTCAAAAGTTTCGAAGTTTCCATTGATAAAAATCGTTTCACGTTGTGAGGTGAGCGCAGAGTGTGATTTACGAGTGCAAGATTTTGAAGAAAAATGCCGAATATTCGGCGTTGTTGGGTTCCCGATTGCCATAACAACCAACCATAAGACACGGATAGTACAAGGCTGTTATCTTTTCGGTGCGATTCCAAACAGTAAGAAATATGTTTTGCATGATTGATATTTTGTTAAGATTGGTTTCATATTATGATAATGGGTGTTATTCCCTTTAATTTTAATATAATCTTATTATATTTGTCCGAGCAACATTAAATTGAATATTTATTTTGTGTAAGAATGAACATAATACAAATTTTATTATAGGTGCAGGAATTATCTGCTGGCTGTTAGGATCAGGTTAGGATCTGCCTTGTCCATAAAGGACATTAGCAAGGAGGTATGTGTGCGTTGAGTATTTCAAGCCAGTAATGTTGGCTGCAGGAAACAGCAGCGTGGAATGCGATCTCCTGTGAATTCATTTTATGTGCCATTATTTTGGCATCCTCGCATGGCCTGGTGAGTTTAGCAATCGTGTTTAATGAAGATGAGACCCAGCACTATACATCTTGAATTCCTCTAACACCATCTCTCCTTATATTTTAGACACCTACCCGTTCGCTGTAAAAGACTGGAAAACCAGTTGGAAGTGCCGTTTGTTCCGGATGGTATGTAATACAATTTTGACAATTTTGGTAATCTTTTAATATCTGTGTAATAATTTTGGATTGTAAAGTGTTGTCCTAGTATAGTGTATAGCTCATTGTTCAGATCATTTATGGTCCATTCAGGACAGGGGTGATTTTTTTTGTCAGTAGTTAGAACTAGTTAAGTAACACTGTGTAAAATGTATTTTTTCACCAGTCATTAAAAGGAGAATGCCAGCTGTTAATGTCTTTTGAGTGTGAGTTCAGTGTGAATACTGCGGTTTTTACAGAGCTACCTCCCAAGGCCGCTCAAGGCCCGTCACCACGGTGGTATTTAGGCACGGGTTTTCGCGTCTTTCTCGGTGTCGCTAGACTAGCTTCATCTGCAGCACTGCCTCATACAATTTCGAACATGCGACACCTAGCGGCACGGCCGAGAAAAACGGGAAAAACCGTGCCTAAATGCCACCATTTCATGTGTTGATAACAGGCATGTCGCCTTGATAATGACACAATATTAAAGAAATAATGGTCATTAGTTATATTTAGATAATTTTTTTAATTCACGGTTTCAGTATTCACTCACCGGCAAAGTATTGAGTGTATTATTTGCTTATATTTATTTTATAAAAAAAATTAATTAAGCAGTTTATACTATGTATTACTATGTATATTTACATAATTTAGAAATAAATATTTATGAAATAACTTTATTTTGCTCTCCTTGGACTACAATCCCTTTCACTGGATCAGAATTCCTAATTCTAACAATTTTTGGCTTCTAAATTGCCTAGTGTATTTATTTTACATAAACAACATGTAATCGTAATTTGCTGCCATTTAGAAAAATTGCTTCGTAATGTAATTTTAAATGCCCCGGTCATTACGCGCCATCTCCATTAGCAGATCGCTCTTCGACGCTATTGGCTCAAAAGTGGGGTCAAGATAAATGCTTCCCCCTCCATGAGAGTTAGAGATTTGAATAAGAGAGTTGACAAGAATGTTAAGAGCCGTCTCTGATATAATACTGCTACGATTCTATGTGGTGAATTAAAACACTGATATTATTTTAACAAAAAAACGTTTATTTTGTTTCTTAAAGATACTCTAAAAAAACCTGATTTATGTACAGGTAGTCTTCACAGTCCTTGTGTTCTTCACTTGGTTATTTTTTTATATGGCACACTTCTCTTGATTATTTATTTTCAATGTTCACTTCTTTCACACTGTCGCAGTCCTAAGCACTCGTCACCGTCCGATGCACTGACCACAGTCCACTGCGCTGGTCACAGTTCACGTCACTGAGCATGGTCCACTGCACTGCTGTTCACCGCGATGCACACACTTCACGGCTCAGCTTCCACTTCAGACTGACTAGCGGCCGAATTTATACCTGGCTGGCGGCCGCCTGGAGCCACCGGGAACTTCCATCCAGTTCGGGAGGGGGGGGGAGCTGACAGATGCAATCCGCGCAGCGTATACTGGCAGATGATTCAATATTCGTTACACTGTCCCCTCCTTAGATACTCCGTCTTGGAGTGCGTTTAGTGAAATCATGCAGATATTTGCAGCCGGAGCCTATTGCTATTGGAGGTTAAGAAGTGACAGTCAATTGTCTTTGGATATGCCGACATTCCATGGCGGTAACTGCAGACTAAGATGCTAATCCCAGTGTACCGGAAGAGTACCTCCAACATGCTTCTCAATATTTTCCAGTTCAGTCCATGAAAACCACATCCCTGTTTGGGCATGGTAATCTTCTGAACGTTGTCTTGCAGTACTTGATGGCGTAATTCAATCAGTTTCCCAAAGATTTTTATAGGACGCCTTCTGATGTGACTTTTTGTGACGAAGTAATACACATACATACTCACATCGTGCCAATCTTCATGCCAAGAATCTTCCCAATATCTGGTTGCTGGTTCTGTAATTCTTCTACTCTTCTCTATTTTATCTTGAATACAGAAGCAACACCTCTGGTCATTTCTAGATCCTGGGCGCACAATGCGCTAACGAATATTCGTGGTGTATCACAAACATCATGTTGCACTTCCATAGTTACATCATGACACGCCTTATTTCCATAATGATACATTAACTCGTCGAATGTGAACTCTTTCATGTCCAGCTCACAAATTCGTGCGGTCTTGTCTCCGTCATCATTTTCATTACTTCTTGCGTACGGGGACAGACGATTCGAAAGGACAACTCGTGGTTTTCAATTCGGCAAACTTTTTAATTCGGTAGACATTTATCTTCATCACTACCTCGTACGGTCCTTCCCACTGTCGTAATGTTGGATACAAACCGCAGCGTCGTTGGGGGTTGAACAGCTACACATTATCTCCAGGTTGGTGACCTCCTTCAGCTTTGATGTCATACCGGTCTTTCATCCTGTCACTTGCGATTTGGATTCCCTCACACACCTGGTTATGAATGTCTATTTTTTTAGGTCATTTAGAAAGTCTTCGCCGGCTATTTCTTCATTAGTTTTACAACCTAACTGTAATCACATGGTAGACGTATTTCCCCGCCGAAGAAGGTATTAGCGGATGTCAGCCCAGTTGTCTCATGAACAGAAAAACGGTAGGCTAGAAGAAAAAGATGTATTGGTCCCAGTCGCGTTGGTGATCTGACACGACCTTCGCTAAATATTTTTCCATTGTTTTGTTCATGCGTTCCACCAGTCCATCTGATAGCGGATGTAGGGCTGTTCTTGTTTTCCTTATTGCAAGAAGTTCACACACTCCTTGAAACATTGCAAATTCGAAGTTCCGTCCCTGGTCTGAATGAAATTCAAGAGGCACACCAAATCGGCTCACCCATTCCTTAACCTGTTCTTCGGAGATAGTAGTGGCTTCTTGGTTAGGTAGAGAGTATGCTTCAACCCCCTTGCTAAAATAATCTATGGTCACAAGTACGTATTTATTTCAATCATTTGACATTGAAAGTCAGGTCAATGGCAATTCTTTCAAAAGGGCTTCCAACATTAAATTGCCTCATCTTCGCTCTTGTCATTTTATGTGGTTCATTACTGGTAGCACAAACTTCACACTTTGTGCACCTTATCTTTACGTCTTACTCGCAATTAACCCCGTACAATGGTTCGAGCACTCCCTATAGCATTTTCGTTATACCGAGTTGTCTTCCAGAAGATCCATCATGCAATTCCCTCAACATTTTAGGCACCCTTATTCTTGGTAACAATATCTGCATCCTCTTCTGAGAGCCATCTTCACTTTCCAGAACTCGCTTAAGAACACCTTCCTCTTCAACAACCGAATCTCACATCGCCCAGTTCAATTATACCCCTGAAGAACAGGGAGCTATTTCATGCCAACACGGTCTCCGTCATACCATCTTCCATTCCCAAACATGTTTCAATTCTGCATCCTCCTCCTGATCATTAAGTCAGGAGACAGCACTTCCGCATGACAACAATGTTTGGAGTTTTCAGGACACGGTCTTCCGGAGAGAGCATCCGCATTCCGGTGACAACTTCGGCTCCGATGTTCTATTCTAAATGTGAATCCATCTGCCGACTTGACCTTGCAGATTCTAGAAATTTAGCAGCCATTTCAAAGCAGCATGATCCTACCTCAAAAGAAATTCTCTACCGTAGAGATATTTGTAGAAGGGTGACCAGCGATCTGGCTTTTTGGAATTCAAGGTTTTTTTCCGGTTTTCCAGGTCTGAGAATACAAATTTTCCAGTTTCTTCTTCACACATTACAACATATTTTTACCTTTAACCGTTTACGCACTAGAGAGAAAGTTATGCAATGCTGTGGGGAAAAAGCGGCGAATTTTCGGCAGAAAAAGTCTTATTACCAGGCCCTGGTAACGAAAAAATGGATAAATCCAGTTGCTAAATTTAGAAAAGAGATCCTCTAACACGTGGTGTAGCCATAATCCATGTTTTGTGGGTCCTTGATACCGAAAACTCGGTTGACGGAAAACCGTCCGTCCATCTGCCAGTGAACAACGCTAGTGGCTAAACCGTTCAGCCAATTTTCTTGAAAATTGATATTCTGTAATCGATCCGGCGATGACGCGGCCCCTGAAATTTGAAACCAATATTATAATTGGGAGATGGGTATTTTACATGTAGCCCCAGGGGCATTTTCAAAATTTTCAAAGAAATGGCTCCATTTTTGTTTAATTTCTTTAGTTGGATAGTGTGAAGGCCGTTTAAGAGAATAGTGCAGGTCTCATGTTCATTGAAAGCCCTACTCTTTCGAAAATCGCAAAAGTTCAATCTTTTTTAGCGTCTTCCCACAACTACAATTATACTTTTTCCCTAATGAAATCAGTTCCATAAAGAGGTTTTGAAATTAGGCCTTGCACAATTTCTCGAAACATTTGAGGACTTTTCGCATAATTGCGTGAAATATAGACAATGCTTAATTCCGTTTAAACATTTGTTTCTTAAAAATGGCATCAACAATTTTGATTCAATTTTCACCTCGGATAGCGTATAGGACGTTCAAGAGTGCAGATCTCATATTCGTTGAAAATTTTGATTTTTGAAAATTGCAACCTCTCTACAACTACAATTATGTTTCAAGTATGTTACTAAAAGTATGTTATTTTTTCTTTGTAAAACGTGTTCATCAAAAACAGACCTTTAAATAATGTTATGTTCAATTGTTCGATAATTAGTATTTTTTGCGACATTTCATGTCAAACATTGACCTTTGAAAACAATTTTTCTTAAAAATGACACTTTTTAATTCAATTTTGACCTAAGATAGCGTAAAGGACGCTTAAGAGAATATTGCAGGTCTCGTGTTGGTTGATATACCCGATTATTCGAAAACTGAAAAAAATAAAAAAAATTCTGCGTCTTCTTACTTCAATTTTGAATATACATTTCTTCTTAATGAAATATGTTCATAAAAACAGATCTTCAAATAAAGTCATGTTGAATTTTTCGAAAATTTGAGTATTTTTTGTGAAATTTGGCATCAAACATTGTCGCGCGTTTCGAATTTCCTGCGCTTCGTGAACATAATTTGAGATGTTTTTGAAAGCTATTGCAATTCTTATAAAATAAAGTAGATTGGTGGGAGGTAATAAAATTAACTTCTAACTAACAAATTACTACTCTACTTCAAGAAATTTTGATCGCTGATTATGGTATGTTTCATTTGAAAAAGTTTGAAATGACTATTGTTCCTGGCTATCGAAATACATGCTCGTATGCACCACACGCGCTTCTTTTGAGTTCCCGGTGAGACATTTGTTTCGCAAATATCTCGTCTATGCATTTGCAACCCACAGGCAACCATATACCTGCTTTGGGGTGCTGCTACCCATGTTGCACCTCTACAAGCGGCAGTGGTTGCAGCTGTCACGAGCGAGTCAAGAACTTCGCAATCCCCAATAAAAATTGTGACACTTGTCACACACAGCTCGATTTTAACCGCCATTACATGTACCTAGTTGAATTCTGCACTTCAACGAATACGATGCAGTATGTGAATTTGTGCTAAATGATGCGTAAAGTCTGAAAATAACGAAAAATCTCTGTTTTCAATGCAAATTCCCTGTTTTTTTCCTGGTTCTTCCAGACTTTTGCAAAATGGTTTTCAAGTATTCCAGGTTCGCTGGCCACCCTGGAAGTGCTCAACGGACTTCGCCACAGCAAGTAATTCTCTCCGTGTTACACAATAGTTACGTTCTGGCTTTGATAGCACTTTAAACTTTTACTGTAATAACCGATGACCCTCCCTCGTCCATTTTGTATCTGCGATAATACTCCTCCAATGCCAACGTTACTTTCGTCAGTATAAAGGACATTATTTCCTTGAGGTAGTGGATAGCTCAATAGAGGGGCATTCAGCACGGCGCTTTTAAAATTTCCGAAAGCGCACTGGCAGTCTTTATCCTCTTGAAACAAACGCTTTTCATCTGTCAACTGTGTCAGCGGTTTCATGATGTTGGCAAATCCCACAACATACCGGCGATAATAGCTAGGAATATATATATTACAGAGAGAGAGAGAGGATAATACCCAGGAAACTTCTCAATTCATGTTTATTCTTTGGGACTGGCCATTCCTTTACAGCTTTAACTTTCTCCGGTTCAGGTTCTACATCCGTGCCAGATGTAGTCCAAAGTAGTTTACCTGCTTGCGAAATAAATGGCATTCTTTGGGCTGAGTTTCAAGTTCGCTCCTTCCAACCTCTTGAACTCCTGCTCTACGTTCTTGATGTGGTCCCCGAAAGATTTTCCGACAATTATATCAAGGTAGACATGACGTGACTCACACGACAGATCTCTCAGCACGGTTTCCATCAATCTTTCGAATGAAACTGGAACATTACACAGTTCGAAAGGCACTACTGTAACCTCCCACAAACCTGATCCGATGGTAAATGCAGTTTTCTCTCTATCTCTGAGATTTAATTCAACTGCTAGTAACCGTTTTTCAGGTCAAGTGTCGAGATCTTGGCCCCAGAAAATGAGTCCAACATGTCAATACGCGGCAATAGATAGCTATCCTTCTTTGTTACATGGTTGAGTTGTCGGAAATCGACACAGAACAGAGTCGACTTGTCTTCTTAACCAATACGACAGGAGAAGCCCACGGACTGCTTGATGGTTCGATTACGCCATCGTCCATGTCTTTAATAACCTCGTCTGTTTCTTCTTTTATTAACTGAGGTAAACTTCTAGCAGCTTGGCGAATCGGTGTGGCGTTTCCGGTGTCTATTCTGTGACTAACAATATCAGTCTTTCCTATTATACCATCACTGCATCCAAAACATGGTTCTATCGCCGCATTAGGTCTTCAGCCTTATGACATTCTTCCCGAGATAAGCCTTTACAGGACTTTGTAACCAGGTTCTTCAGTCGTTCAGGGATTCCTTTACGTGGTTCGGCACGGTTAACATTTTGCAAAACCGAGGATACCGTAGAACAATAACCAATTTCTGTTCCTTTTCTAAACTTAACAGGTTAATGGTTAATGTTCATTATTCTCATATGTATTGTTCTATTCACTCTGACCAGTTCTTTGGCTACTAGAATTCCTCGACCGATGTCTTCGTCGTGACTTTTGGGTTCAGGATAGCAATCTCTGCAGCTCGAACGTGGTTCTCAGGGCTTGCTCTTATAAACATCTGGCTATGGTGCGTCAAAACTACGTCGTCAGTCGTAATCACATTCACGGCAATGTTGTTACGCAAATGCAGAACCACCTCCACTTCGTTGGGTTCCAGCACATCGCGTTATAAATCAAACTGATACCCATAGTCATGATATCCATTCCTAAAATTGCTTCTTCTATGTCAGCGACCAGTAGTCGATGATTGAAAGGAGCAGTTCCAATGGAAAGGAGAGCATCCATCTCTCCAACAACATTCGCCGAGTCCCCAGTGGCTGTTCGAAGCTTCCATTTGGGATGACACAAGGTGAGATGACTTGGCAAAATTGGTTCTTATAATGCTCTTTGTTGCACTAGTATCCAGAAGACGCATGGTCTTTCTTTTACGAGTGTATCCACGTAAACGCTGTCAGAACGTGTCGAATGGACACGGCGTGTACTTCGTAAGGTGGGGCTGTTTCACAGGTCGATAATGCCCCCTTTCATCAACCTGCTTTAGTATTCCCGCTGGCTGCTGCGTTTATAAACAGACTGCTGCTCTTCTTGTTGCTTCAGTGGACGGTTGCGTTGACTTTTCAGGTGGCCTAATTCTCCACAATTCCAACATCGAGGTTGTCGCCTTTTGCCACAAGAAATGCGTGCGTCTAACAACCTCTCCATCATTGCCTCAAAATACTTTTCGTTGTATGTATCTACGTCGAGCTGCAATGCTCGCACTCGTCCGTCACGTTTCGATGCTCTTTTTTGCGGCCTGGAAGTCTAGTACTTAACTTAATGCGTCAGCTAAGGTTTTCTGTCTTGTAAGCCTTAATACCTGAAGGGATTCTGCATCATGGAGCGATTCAATAAAGTACCGGACGGCTATGAATTGCAGGAAAATTTCTGAGGCATCAGGGTCCGAAAAGCGCACCAAACGAGAAATATCAGCTTCCGGTTTTTGAAGACTCTCCAGGCTTCTGAACACGATTCCTTAGCTGGGTAAAATACATGTCTTGTAGGTGGTCTTGCCCGTAACGTGTTTCGATCTCTTGACAATTTGTTTGAAGTTTGCCTGTTCTTCAGTCGGTATTATCTTTAGAATATAAACGGCGTTGCCACGCAAAGCCACCATCAGAGCCGTAGCACAATCTGTCACGGACCAGCCATTTACCGTTGCAGCAGCCTTGAATTGTTTCAAATAATTTGGCCTCGAGGAAGTGCCATCAAAGGTAGGTGGTTTCACTCTTGCCTTTCCCAGTGGTTCCTGTAGGGTGACCACTCATGCCATTTCCAGGGTTCCTGTAAGGTGTTAATATTTGATTTTTCTGTTGTATTAAAAATCTTCAGTTTCTAACAGATTTCATAATTTTTCCTCATTCTTCAAAAGTTTCTCATCCATATTCTCAATTTTCTCTTCGTTCTTCGAAATTATCTCAATTTCTTCTCGGAACAATTTATTATTCCAGGTTATCTTTTATTGTAACTTTTCTTCCAAAACTCTGTTTTTCTGTCAATTCCTCTTTTTAAAATTCTGGAATTTGCAGTCAGTTCTTCCAAAATTCTGGAATTTTCTTTTAGCTTTCCTTCTAAAATTTCGGAATTTTCTGTTAGCTTTCCTTCTAAAATTCTGGAATTTTCTGTTAGCCTTCCTTCTAAAATTCTGGAATTTTCTGTTAATTTTTCTTCTAATATTCTGGAATTTTCTTCTCATTATTTTGGATAGATCCAAAAAGTTTCCGGTTGTCTCCAAGATAAAAGTCTCTGGATCCTCTCCTGCTGCCTTCATCGCGTTAGCAAGACATTCTTGTAATATTGCTTTCGTTCCGGTGGTCTCTTGTTCCCTCTTCTAATTCCTTCTTCAACTCCGTCACTTTCAGTTCTCGCAAAACTTTTGTAAAACTCATCTTCATTAAAGTTTTAATTCACCACACGTTATACTATTTTGACCCTGCACCTGACACCAGTTGTTACGATTCTATGTGGTGAACTAAAACACAGATATTATTTTAACAAAAAAGTTAATGTTTCTTAAAGAAACACTAAAAATAATTGATTTATGTATTGATAGTCTTTACAGTCTGTGTTCTTCACTTAGTTATTTCTTTATACGGCACACTTCTCTTGATTATTTACTTTCACTGTTCACTTCTTTTGCACTGTCGCGCAGTCCTAAGAACTATCACCGTCCGACGCACTGACCACCGTCCACTGCGCTGAACATAGTCCACTGCGCTGACCACAGTTCACGGCGTTTGCCACAGTTCACGTCAATGAGCACAGTCCACTGTCCTCAGGTTCACCGCGATGCACACATTTCACAACTCAGCTTCCACTTCAGACTGACTGTCGCCAGTAGTGGCGAATTTCTACGTGACTGGCGCCCGCCTGGAGCCTTCGGGAACTTCTACGCGACGCGCGAATATACCCCGGAACCGTCCAGTTCGGGTGGGGGGTGGGGGCGCTGACATGATGCATTCCGCTCAGCAGATCCCAGTAGATGATGCACAATTCGTTACAATACTCTCTGGTTCCACCTTTCCTCAGCACCGGCTCAATAAACACTTTCGAAACACGAAGTCATAACACACTTTAACACAAGAAGTAAACTAACTTTCACAACAAGAAGTCATAATATTTACCCAACATAGAATAAAAGCAAATCATTCAATATTTTAGACAATCCAAAAATTCTTAATATTGATCAGAACTATTATGCCAGATTTAATATGACACAACATATAAAACTCATTTCATGATACTACTATGGTCATTAGCCATGTAAACGTTTTTATATGTACGTATATGTTCTTATAACCTGGCAGTTGACGGTTTTGTCCAATCGGGAGCTTGACGTCACCGTGATGACATTTTAGCTCTCGATTGGATGACACTGTAACAGCTGATTTACGCCAACTGCCAGGTTATAAAAACCGAGGTGTAGGTGTGCCCACCACAAAAATTTATACATCTTCATACAACAGGTGGGTGACAAATTATTATTTTGGCTACTTTTCCTTGCTAAAATTTAATATATTTCACAATTCCTTTTAGATTTCAAAAATAAGTTTAACGTTATGACAAGTGAAACAACACTCAAAACAAGGAAAGATGTTACAATCAAGACTTCTTTAGTAATTAATAATAAGGTAAATGAATTTAGAAAAAATAATATTCAACTTCTCAAAATTTTAAAAAGAAACATCACCTTTCAAGCACTGTTTCCTTTTAAAAAAACTTCAACATCTTAAAAAGACAAAATAGTTTTTGTCAAAACTTTATGTAATATTCAGGTTCTTTGAGTTCATTTCTATTAGAAAACACAAACATTTTGTTTTAATGTCAAAAAATGTTCTTAGTTTTCTACTTTACAAGTCTTTTTTACTGTTTTAGAAAATCATACTGAGATAATCTATGTTCAAAATTTTGGATAAAGTCAGTCACGTAATGAAACGAGCCCCCTTTACAAAAGTGTATAGCACACACAAGTAGTATTAGAAATTTAAATAATAAAAATATCCACTAAAAAGAGGCCCTCTGTTACCTGAGCCTGCCCGCATTGCAGGCCTGAAAGTAAGGCCACTGGATACAATAGAGGCAATGATTTTGGTCTCAATATCCATCTCTGGATTTCCAAATCCTTTACCATATCACAAATTATCACATTTAATATTATAGAAATGTCCATTACAAATGCATGTTTTTCATTCCCCTCTGAACTATGTAGTTAAGCTTTCAGCCAACAGCATTGCAGCATTTTAGAATTGTTTCCACATCTTTTTACAGAATGAAAGAAACCTCTTGTAGTCAGAATTAAAAGCAGGTACACAACAACTTGGCATGATCATGTTATACAGTCCACTCCAGTTATAGTGAACATCTGGGGACCAACATTTTTGATTCACCATATCCAAGGTTTACTATATCTGATGATGTCAAAATTAAATAGAATTTATCCATAACGATTGATTTTATTAACAGAGATATAGCAAAATAGATCAACAAAGCAAACTGAAAATTTCAATATCTTTATTTGTCCTTAAAAAATCAATTATTTTCAATTGTTTGCTTCGTACTTTTTCATTAGTAATTTCTCTAGATCCTTTTCCAGAGTTTGTGCTCTCTCCATACTTGATTCTGGATTGTCTAGTACCAACAACTATCATAATACAGTCTTGACACTCTTCAATGCCTCTTGCAAAGTTGAAAACACCGTCTCACATTCTGAAGGCCCTTTTTCTCACCTAATAACATACAAGACGCTTTCAATAGTGGGATGGCACAAGCAGCTAAAGAAATTGATTGCTTTTCCGCATGGCATTGGGAGTGTCACCAGGCTCAGGGGCTGCGGCAGTCGCATGCTTCCTGTCGCCTGTGTAGAACTCAACATTTGTCTTGCAGAATATCCAGTAACACCAAGATTGAAACTGATGCTAGCAATCGTGTGTCACTGCTGCCAGTTGTAGCACAAGACATCGCCTCAGTTTTCAGAGTGAAACGGAGTGGCATACGATCATCAGTAAGGTGCACATTCCTGATTCGCAATATTCACCTCAGGGGAGACTTCTTCAATTATGATCCTTGGCTGACAATATGTTTTTCAAGCTAGTGTTGGAATTTGTGGCTGAAGTTCACTACCACCGAGAGTTCACTATAACCGGAATGGACTGTAGTTACACACACCTAAATAAAGAAGACCACTCTAAAACTATTTAATAAAAATTTGTATAAATTAGTGATACAAGTACTTGCTCACAGGACCACGGATATAAAACTCTTAATAAATAAATATCAAAATGGTAATTTGCTTTACTCTGCATTACTAAAAACACAAATAGCTGTATTATTAAAATTGTAATTATCAACAAACTGAATATTTGGACAACTTGTAATTGTCATGCTGCAGTTGTTGAAGAGCAAATTTGAAACACCAAATTCATTGAGATTTATTAGACTAATCACACTTTATTTTCTACATACTTTGATGAGGTAGACCACACGATAAATTTTGAACATTTCTAAGCGTGGAGCTAATAGGCAACTTTTTCCAGGGAGGGCAATCTGATGGCTTGATAAGTGAAATAAAACTGTCTTCATTTAGGAAGTTACAATTGGTATATATTTTAAGAATGCTCTTCAGAAAGTTTTCTGTTTCAGGGGGCTTGATTTGATATTTCCAATGGAGGAAATCATAAATGAAATACTAATATTTATTGTGTCCCTGGCAGGGACATAATACATTTCCAACAGGGGACCTCAAAGAGAACAAAAAGCATTTACATACCCCTTGTTCTGCATTAGATTTGCCATTTGGCTAGTTTTCAGTCCTGGAGCAGCACACATATCTAAAACTACACTGCCAGGCTTTGGATCAAGAAGCAGAGCAGGTAAACAGCTAGCCTAAACAAACAAACAAATCTCATTAAAAGCTGATAAGCTGGTTTAATTATAGGATATTTATTCTCTTCAAATTGCAGCAAACCTTATCTTGAAGTAGTAGTGATCCATTTTCCACCAACTTGTGTTCATGTATGTTACTCTTTGGAGGAAATATCAAAACATCATCTAAATGGTAATCTTTCATAAACTGATTTTCATCCAAATTAGAAGCACATTTAAGAAATAATTCGTAAGTCTCTGGTGTATCTTCCAGTTGCCACCCATCATCTATCAGATGTTGAATGGCACCATTTATAGTAACCATTAAGGTATTTAATCTAACATACTGAAGAGGTTTCTCTACAAAGGAATATAATAATTGTATCAAATTCATACATAACACTCAACGATAACAATTTCATCAGAGAAACAGGAAGACAGAACTACAAGAAAACTAAAAATCACAATAATAATACCAAAACAGAACAATGTATATAATCTGGGCTGTCCGGGTGACGCCGCGTCGAAGGCTGGGGTGCCGACGTTTCGACCGACATATCGCGGTCCTCTTCAGGGCTCAGATCATGACTCTGGCCGCGGAAGCCTACTATATCAACAATGTATATAATATTATATTACTGAATCAAAACATGATTAACGCTGGATGTTCCCCTTCGAATGCCCTAACAGTAAAAAATGGCATCACAATGAAACAGTGGATTTTAAGCTGAGTATCTGGTCATATGTATTCGTCTAAACATAGAAATAGGGGGTAAGAAACAAACCCCAATTTTTTTTTTGAAACTTGGGTTTTTTCAACTTGAAACTTGGGTTTCAAATCAACAACCGAAACTTTTAAGACTCAACACTTACTTATACTTTTTGCCTTAAACAACTATTATATGTTTGTCTCGTAAGGAGTCATGTTCAGAAATGGGAAGCAACAACTAGTGGTATGAAAATGAAGAGGACAAATACCAAGAATTGAATGATTTTTTATCCAAGTTGTTTACACATACAATGGAAAAAAACTTCCAAGATTTTGAAGTTCAAGTGTAATTAAAGGGCTTAAAGCACAAAGGATACATGTGTACTATACAATTGAGAAAATTGCGTCCAGTCGAGCAACTATAGAAAATGCTAGAGGGCAGAAGGAATCTTCTTTCCATTACTAGAAAGCAGAAACCATTTGAGCAATTTTAATATATTCTGGACACTAAATAAACTGGGAGTTTTAACTTAACGCACTTACTCAAATACTGCCAAAAAAAGGCTTACACCCTTTGTGCTCTGGACCTCTCAATTAAATTGTTAACAACCATTGCATGTAACATCATTGCAATTAACACTAATAGGTCAAATATCTGCTTCCCATACTATCAGAACCACCATTACGTGACCTGTTCTAACGGCTGTTTCTCTCCAAACCATAATGAACTGTTCGGGATTTTTTTTTCTTTTCCCTTTTGTTTGAAGATTTTCTTGCGACAATAAATATCAACTACTGTACAATTGTCTATATGCAATTAAATGGTATTTCTATGTATTATTAAATTGTTAAAACTTGATGGGGCAACTCAAACGTCTTGTAAGTGTAGGAAAACTGATTGATGGAGCAACATTAAGTAGAATACTTTGGTGGTTGTGCTACAAAAAATGCAATTTTCGTAAAGACTGTCGTTAAGTTAAAAATAGAAACTACAAATTACCTTCAGTAAGATCAACAGGAATAGAAGCTTCTTTCAATGCCTTTCTTAGAGCCTCCTCATGTTTCAAAGTTAGTTTTACAGGTGGGCTGCGTCCTTTTAATTCCTGCTTGCCCCACAATAACTCGGTAACAAGAATTTTGGCTAAATTGGGTTCAAACTTTTTATTCAGCAATCCCGTCTTCTTAATAATAGATTCCAATAACAGATCATTTCTTATAGACTTGAAGGCTAAGGAATATATGCCTTGAAGATTCTGCAATTAACATGCAATTCAGTTAAAAAGCCATAATGTCTACATAAAAATAACATACCCGTTATACAAAACATGATAGTATAAAATGTATATATCATACATCTTATAGTTCGAAAATTAACTGAAATAGATATTTTTATTAATGAAAACTCACTATGAAATCATTTTCATTTAAATGAATAAAATTATATTCAACATGTGTAAATTATTTTAAATTGAACACTTCTCTCGCTCCCAAGAGGGAGGGGGAGAGAGAGCTAACAGTGTTATAATTCGATATTTTACACAAAATTACACTTACAGGATGACTAATTTGAAAAAGTGTGTCTCGCAATTCTGCGCCTTTCTTCACTTCTTTCACGAGTTTTGCTGCTTCTCCGTAAATTGCTGGAACTCTTTCTTTATGTCGCTTTCGCTTTCTCTCGCCTTTATTCTGTGGATTTGTTAATTGCGTGTTTTCCTGTTTGATGTTCATATTTGCCTTCGGAAAACAAAAAACTAAAAATTAAACAACAGGCAGATCGCAACCAAAACAAGCAGTTTCCAACAACACTTCAGAGTTCACAGTGGCAAACTCAGATCACCCGAGTCAGGTGTATGCTAAAGCAATTTTTAGAGCATTAGTAGTTTTTTGTCATTGTGCGGTTACCGGGTTTGTGTATCTTGTCACGTTTGTTTTTTACTGTTTATTTTTTATCTTTCGTTTACAGATTCCGGCTGTGCATCTCGTTCACAAATTCGACTCAAAGAATCACTATTCAATCAGACGTACAGTTTCGGTCACGAAGCACAGAGTACCCCACGATGTAAGATATGTTTCATCTTACACCGTGGAGTACCCATACTTAATTTGTCAATGGTCACGAAGTATACTTCGTGGTCACAGTGTAAGATATATTTCTTACACCGTGCGTATAGTATAAGAGTAAAAAGCGAATAGACACCAACTGTGTAAGATATTCCTCACACGTGGTAGTTATTAATTCATATTCTCTCTGTTTTGGGCCAAAACACACGCTTTTGTTATTAGACCAAAGTCTAATTAGACTGGGCCTGTGGAAACTATGCAGAGGGATTTAACGTCAATTAGATAAAACAATCTTGACAACAAATAATTTCTTCCTATATTTCCACAAAAATAGTTTCACAAAGCCAAACAAATATCTCGATACTGATGTTCAGTGCCAGATTACCGAACAGGCTGAGTAAGCTGCAGCCTGGGGCGCGCAATTTTTGGGGGCGGACGAATTTCAGGGGATGCAGAATTTCTTAAGGATAACTTTTGAATGTTTTTATACAAATATATCTTTCCATATTTGTAACAAAAGAAAGTGTAAATTGATCAAATATATATATCCACTGATATACAAATAAGATGAATACAAAAATATCGTATATTTATTAAATTAATATCGTGGTGAGAATTATTTGTACGTATAAGTAATCAATTATTTATAAGTATACAATATTTGCGTCGGCTACAAATAAATATCGTACATTTTTTAAATAGCTTTAATGTAAGAAAAACAAATTAAAAGGGCGCTAAAACATTTTACAGCCTAGAGAGCACATAAGTCAAAGTTAGGCACTGCTAATGAAAACAAGAAAAACTGCGCCGAAATGTGGCGCAAAAAGTCTGTGGATGCTTGACTTTGGTGATGGTCTTTGAATTCTAATGAACACATTTGCTAACAAAAAGACATTCATATTTTGTCGGATTTCTCTTGGCACGAATTTTTGCAAGTCTCTGTGGCAAGGAATTCACAAGATTTCGTACAATTTGTGGATAAATACTACTCCATTTCTCTCGTAACGTTGTCTTCAATTCTGTTTTTTTCCTCAATTTTTCTATTTCTAATTTTTATCTCGAGGAAACTCCATAAATGTTCTATCGGAATTATGTCTGGGGACTGAGGATACGAGTATAGTTGTTTTCGTATATTATACAATTACCAAAGTTTCGTCTTGAAAGCAGTGTGCTTAGGATAATTGTCCTGTTGAAAAATGAA
This sequence comes from Teleogryllus occipitalis, assembly GCA_011170035.1. Classification (NCBI taxonomy): domain Eukaryota; kingdom Metazoa; phylum Arthropoda; class Insecta; order Orthoptera; family Gryllidae; genus Teleogryllus; species Teleogryllus occipitalis. The sequence continues at coordinate 139,245 of BLKR01001432.1, read as the reverse complement.
GTCGTTCTAAATTCATTGCAGCAACACTCACAAGTGGCGGCTGGTGTCCCAACAAACTGGGGGGTTGCAACTGCATCGAATGACGGGAAGGTAATTTCCAAAATTGATAACACTATACAGTAATAAAACGTAAGCAATTCATGTAAATGAATTAAAACTAAGTTAAATACGGTAAGTCTATATCCAAACATTACTTGCATTATTTTATGCATAATGTCCATGCATGGTATGTTCTTCTCCTGCGAACATGGTTCTTGCTATTATATTTTAGTAGGGTACAAGAGTAATATGTATTAGTTCTGCATTGAGACAATTACCAGAAGTAGAATTCATACAATACCAAACGATCTAGTTTTCGAAAATACGGCGATCACACACGAGGACTTTGCAACAAGCACAATTGCTTGGACTCGTTTTACACCATTTCATTTCAAGATCTTAACTGTTATTATTGCTGCTTCTAGTAGTGATAATAACGAAATAAAATAATTTTATTTCGAAAATGTCACTACCCTGGTGTATATTGCAATAATATAAGATCTTCAGGAATGTATTTTGTCCTAAAATGAAATTCATTTTAACATATTCAAAACATCACTTCGAGCTCATAAAGCTAACTGTAAACTGTTTTTAATGTGAGTCCCAGAAGCTTCATATTTCTTCAATGAATCTATTAAGTGGTTTAAAGATTTAAATCCAGTCTTTGTCCACCTCCAAACAATATAGTACAAGGAAAGCAAAACAGAGCTGCCTTCGAATTACACCTACTTAAGTTGTATTTATTGTAAAAATCATTTTTGAATTTTCGATTAAATTATCTTTTTACTGATTTTATCATTTGAATAAAATTCTGAAGACATGGAGAAGGCCTTCTGAGTCTGAAATTCTAGTTTTTCCTCAATGGGGCGTGAACTGAAAGGAGTTTTTATTAAATACTTCACTGTATTCGTTATCGTCTAATGTCAGAAAAATAAAAATTGAACATTTATACAGAAAACTGTTAGAGATACTTACTTCCTTTAGCAGCAACAAGAAAAACAACATTAATTAATAAAATATCTATCACACACTTGTATTCATAACTCAACGAGGCTTCAGAAGTCCAATGACTGTCAGCGGGACGAGATTGCACACACGATGCATAAGAAAAGGGAGAGAAAGGGATTTCTTCGACAATTTTCAATCACAAACCTATTATCGAATGAAAATAATTTCGCCAAACACAAATAATGCATTCAATATCGTCAAGAATAATGTCAGAACTTGTGTACTTTAAATAGCACGTAAAATTCATAAATATAAGTTGAAGACAGTGACAGACGAAGACAATGATTCCATGTATATCATTTCAAAATGATTTCACATTGATCGATATTGCTGCAAAACCTTGAATTTGAATGTCGCTAAAAGGGAATTGTATATTCTTAAGACGTTATAAGATCTTTATCTATTAACAGCCATCCATCATTACGTAACGCTAGAGGTGGAGGGGGTTTGAGACAGCGCTATCCTGCGTTACATAGGGGCAGGGGGAATTCGATTGGTATTCTGTAACATTTATATTTTAAAAATTTTTATTATTTGTTGAAATACTTACTTTTTTGAGTCTTATACTAAAATATTACAATATTATCTAATTAATTTGTTATTATATTAATATTATCTAATATAATATATCTAATAATTTTATCTAATATTATATCATTATTAGATATATAATTATCTAATTAGTTTTAAAATATAAATAATTTAAAGTTATTAGAAGTCTTTACAATAAATAGAAATATTTTTTCATTAATTTTTTATTGAATCTGTAAGATTACGAAGAAAATACTCAAAACTGATTTGTATTTTATAGAATTTTCTATTTTATTTTAGTAGTATACACACCAATTCTACTATTGAAATAATTTAACAGAGAGGTGACGAATTGCACTTTGACTTTAAAAATATGAAGGATTTGTTTAACAAAAGCCTCATATATTCATGTTAAATGCAACCCGCAACACTCTGCCAAATTTTTCAATCAATATCGTTAAATATTTATTTATTTTACGTCAAAAACAGTTCAAAACTGCGTGACGTGCTAAAGGGAGAAATGAATTTTGTGCACGTTTTCAAAATTCTGTGATCCCTACTATACGCCATATACTACTTGAATTTTGAATACAGAAAGAAAATGAGCGTTTTTGCAAGGATTGTTAACTAAAATATTCGCTCTAATGTTATAAAATCTATTTTCAAGGGTAAATCAGCAATTAATTTGCGCTCTTATCCCTCATCATGTCTTTTGTCAAGGAATAATACTTCCTGCAACGACATCATGGAGACCGATAATTTGAAGAACTATATTTCCCACTGAATTCTCGAATAAGTGCACAGATAATGAAGTTACATTTATGCCCAGAAGTAAAACAAGGGTCCATCTCAGCATTTGCTCACATGATCTGGGAAACTGGGCGAACAACCTGATCAAGATTGGCGTCATTGACCCGGAAGCTGCAGTAAAAAACTTGTTACAAGTTGTTTACAATTATACAGTCCAAATGGTAAATAATACATTAAATATCACTGTTATAATAAATGACCTTTTGATGCTCAGTATAGTCTCTAATTGTATAGAAACAATTATGCAGCAGAAACGATTTTACTTGAGATTTAAACTTTTCTATCGAATTTAATCGTTTAATGTCCTGGGGCAAAGTGTAAAATAATGTACATGTATTGTATGTGACGTTTTTGTAATGAGCTGTTGATACTGTCACCTGATGAATATGATTATTACATCGAGTGTTATGGTTATAGACATCGGCGTTTTCTGAAAATATATTCCCGCCCTTAAGCAAGTCGTTTTTGACAAAAACTACACGGAGAGAAATGTTTAGTCCATGCTATTGATCACGTAGTATATTGAACTAAACGGTTTAGTAAATTTTCGTAGAACAAAGTGCTTAGTCGCTTTTACGAAATGGCCGTTTCGTTCAACGAACTAATGCATGTATGGTCTCAAAAACGAACTGCATTTAGTGGACTGTACTAAACGAATCATAGCGTTGACGACCGCGTGTAGTCATATTTACTAAACAGATCGCAATGGACACTACTAAACAGACAGTTCCGTTGACGAATGCCGTATTGTCATATCTACTAAACAGGTCGCAATGGACATTACTGAACGAACCGTAGCGTTTACGACTGCATGTAGTAATATTTACTAAACAGGTCGCAGTGCGCGTTACTAAACGGGGTTTGGGTTGCTCATCTAGTATTAGTACTTATAATCTTAACCTATAAACTACACATCTAATATTTGATGACTTTATAATTTCGACTTACCTTCAAAAGTTGCAATATATTCAGAGAATCCCCAAATCTTAAGTAGATCCGAGACACTATTTATTATGTGTGCCATTATGTTAAAGTAAAACTATAGTATAACACAAAGATAGAATCCTCACCGTTCACGAACACACCAGCTGGGCTCCACCAGGAAGAGTAATGAATAAAGAGAACTTCTCATTGAGAAGCGATTAGAAGTAAACGAGGCTCTAAAGATTCTTCCGCTGCACGTGCTGTATGTTAAACCATTCCAATTGGTCAGATTTATGAAAACGCGGGAAAGCTGAGAGAGCTGCACAGCCTCGATGCTAACGCCCCTATGCTTGCCTCCTGTACTTTGAATTTACTAAACAGCATTTAGTGACTGTGACGACACGAGATGTAAAAATCACAGAATAGTTTTATCTACGAAACACGCATAGTAAAAGTGAACGTTCAATTTGTACATTCGGTCACGATTTTGAATTGTCTGATGTACTAAACGAAACCAAATCCTGTTTAGTAAATTTAACCTCACGAATAATTGTATTTACTGTATGAATGCTTACTAAATACAGGGTGCTTCAAAAAAATGTATACACACTTTAAACTATCGTAGTTTTCCCGCTCTACAAGGCTAATGTTATATTTCTTCGCCAGGTGCCAGCATAATCGTCCCTCTATGTTATATTGTCAATTGGAATTTGTAATATCAACATGGCGGACGTACGTTTGAGTTTTGAAGAACGTAAGCAGGTTATTAAGTGGTACTGGAAGTTTGAGAATGTAAATGAAGTTCAAAGACAGTGGAGAAGGGAGTATGATACAGAACTACCTTCAAGATTAACAATTACATGCATACGAGACAAATTCGAAGTTCATGGAACAGTGTGTGATGTGCATAAAGGTCATTCAGGTCGACCTCGAACAGCTACAAGTGATGAGTCATCAACAGCAGTCTTGGAACTGTTTCAACGCTCTCCTAATAAATCTTCAAGGCAAGGGGCACGTGAAAGTGATGTAAGTGCGTGCTACGCATTCTGAAGAGACGCAAGTATCGTGTTTACATTCCAAGGCTGGTGCAACTGCTAAGTGACGACGATCCAGATCGAAGGTTGCAATTTTGTGAATGGATTCAGGAGATGGTGATACGTGAACCGGGATTTATGGGTAGCATCATTTGGTCGGATGAAGCCCAATTCAAACTTAATGGAACTGTCAATAGGCACAATTGTGTTTACTGGGGTGAAGAAAATCCTCACATTACAATTGAAAAAGCTGTAAATTTGCCTGGTGTAAATGTGTGGTGCGGTTTGTCTTCAAGGGGACTCATTGGACCTTTTCGATTTGAAGGCACTGTAACTGGTATTAATTACCTAACAATGCTTACTGATTCCATATTTCCTGCCATTCGTGCATTATACGGTAATGATAATTTTTATTTTCAACAAGATGGTGCCCCGCCGCACTATCACAGGGACGTACGAGCTTACCTGGATCAAAATTTGCCGGGCCAGTGGATAGGACGCAGGGGGCCAAACGAGTTTCCAGCACGCTCTCCAGACCTTACACCACTGGATTTCTTCTTATGGGGCACAGTAAAAGATGAGGTGTACAAACGTAAACCACGTAACCTAGACATTCTTTGGAATGAGATTCAAGCCGTGTGTAGAGAAATCTCATTGGACGTTTTGATACGATGTACAGAATCAGTGGTGACTCGTACTCAGAATTGTATTGATGCTGAAGGTCACCAATTTGAACACTATTAACATTTGTTTTTTATGTTTCATTTACATTGGACTTTCAGCTTTCTAATTCCCTGAAATTTAACTTTGTAGAACGGTAAATAAATTTTCTATGGAAGTTCAAAGTGTGTATACATTTTTTGAAGCACCCTGTATGTATTGTTCACAGTACCATAACATTTCTCTCCGTGTACTGATTCTTAAACCTAGAGACAAGGTAATGATAAAATTCCTAGATTAATAAAGAGATGCTTACAAGAATCACGTGGGTGGGATTTGGTTATTATTCGTACAATTCTTTTTTGTAATCTAAAAGTCTGGGAGCTATAAAATGTATTTCCCCAGAATATCATGCCATATCTCAGGCGGGAACGAACATTCGCGAAATATACACAACGAGCAGTACGAAGGCTGACTGAATTTGAAATAATTCTGAACGCGTAACATAATGAGCTTAATTTTGTATTCAATTCATTTAAATGGACGTTCCATTTGAGGTTTGACTGAATATAGAGACCTAAAAATTTTGTTGCCTTAACATCAGTCAAGTACACCGTTCATTTTCAATGGAGTACAGAATTGTTTGTTTGAAATGAAAAACTGCATTAAAACCGTTTTCTTTTCATTCACGATCAATTTGTTATTTCGGAACCAATTTGAGAATCTGATATTGTACTATTTACGGTTTCTTTATTGCAAAGAATGTTCGTATCATCCGCAAAGAGAACTGTTCATCCGTTTCGAATCGTCGAGGGCGAATAACTTCTAAATAAAGCGTTCTAGGGCCTTAAACACTACAATTTTGAGGTCGAAGGCCTATTTTAAGACGGTGTTACATTTTCATTGGTCCGACACTTATCGACACTACTCAATACTACCACTACTCAATACACCTGTTCAGAGACGTACAGAATCTGCAACGGAATGTAATATTAAACTAATTATTTCATACTCTATGCGACTGAATTGCACGGGTGTACTTCTCTGATCGGCAATAAAGTTAAATAATATTGCAAACAGTATGGTTGTACTAGCCCGATGTAATTTTCGTATGGCCAACTTTACGTAGCTTTCTCAAAAGTAAAAAGCTTCTCTAATATTATTTTTGATTATCTAGGAAAGCGAAAAGCTAACTTTCAAGGAAGATTGTATAATTACTTCAAATGTTTTTAAGAAAGTGTTGCGAATTGTTCCAAGAAAATCGCTCTATAATACTGAAGAAACCACTTTTCCAACATCAATTGCATTGCTTTTCATTTTACCTTTATACAATTTTTAAACAAACACGAATTGTTAACAACTTTCCCTCTTAATTCGGAAATAGAAAAATCAGAAACAGGGTGGGGTTTAACATGCGAGAGTTATTGCACCGGTACTCTAGTACAATTAACCACCCACAACGGCAACGGCTTGTGATCATAAATTTTCTGGCCTATGCGTTCTTCCGTCATTCAAAACTTGTACCCAATCTTATTGTTAGGTACAGACAGCATCAACAAATAATTCCGACTTTAATTATCATAAATTTTAATATACAACACAAAAAAATACTTTTTTTACAATGCTATAATTTATTTTCACTTCTTGAGTTTACAAAGGGGGGAGGGTATTGTCGCAAGTGTTACGTGATTATTCAGGGGGTTCAAGCGCGCGTTACAGGGGGGAGAGGGGTATTCAAAACACTCCAAATATGCGTTTCTTAATTTATGGATGGCCCCTTATCTGGGAGTTGTGCAACCATGCAAGCTAAGCACTGTCACTCTCTAAAATCTGTCTAAGCCGGAATCGATCGGGACACAAACAAATTCCGATTTAGAGAGGTTCCCGTTTTATGCAAGGTTGTCCATTTTATGACACTTGTGAAATTGACGTTTCTGCCCTGAAAGTAGAAAATTACATGACTTTATAATAATGATCACAATGCTATAATATATAACGTATTTATGGAAGAAATCACCAATATATGAATTTTAAACTCTTAATTGACAGCTTCTGAGTTGAAAAAGACACAACCTACTGGCTGTATTCGGACAGCTTGCCGACTCTTTCAACGCACAATGCGTCACAATGCCCCAGTACTATGACTTTCTGATATCTTCGCAGGGCCTTGAGCAATACGTATCTGGTCGTGGGGTTATGATTTTCAACGCGAGGCAGGGAGACGCGTGAGTACAGGCCATGCCCGTATACCTTCCCACGCCTAGAGTCGGGAGAGGGAGATTCTCCCTACGGCCTATGCCTTGAGAGACAAGCGATCCCAATAGAGAATTTTACGCCGACAGCTGAAGACCCTCTCTTTCAATGTCCGGCTGCCACTTCTAAATTGAGTGTCAAAGGGACAGAGAATTTAAAAAAAGGTTGCAGATGCATTCATTTCATTAAGAACATCACGCGTCTCTCTGCGAACTGCATTAAATTCACAGGAATTAAGTTCTATACAGATTTTTTCCTACAGGACATGAAAACCCGTTCTGTTTCCGCGTTGGAGAGGTTTTGTTTTATGCTGTGCAAAATGCCATTTAACTCGCCGGAGAAATTTTCCGGTTAAGGAAGGTTTCCATCTTGCACAGGATCCGGGTTAGACAGATTTTACTGAATATGTGTGTGTATATATATAATATGAGCGTTCATTGATTAAAAAGAGTTAGTCATAGTTTGCGTTGGTTTTCATGTCTATAAATGATAAAGTACTTGTGCAAATGTAGGATATTTCTTAATATAACATTTTTTAAACCAGACAGAAGAAATGCAAGAAGACATATGGTGTACTTCACTTAAGTGAATATTTACAATAATTTCTCCCGCGAAAAAGGTGGATTATGTTACGTTGGGCCAAAAACATATCTTTTCAGTCTAAGCATGCTTCTCCTGAAATTTTAAGGATTATACAAGAAATTAAATAAAGTTAATTTGAGTTGCACATTAAAATGCATATTTCAGAAGTTTTAGCTCATAAATGCATATTTTAGAAGCATATTTCAAGATTTTTTATAGTATAAAAATCCTCCCTCTAGTTTTGAGACAGCCATCAGCGGTGCCACTTTCGCCCTTGCACAAATATCTGAAGATGTACACCACGATGTGTTCTATAGACACACCTAAAGTATTTTCCGAAGCATCAGTAAATCCGAATAAATTGAAAGTGTTGTCCAGCATTCACTTTCCTTGACATATAGATATGAAGTCCAGCATTCACTTTCCTTGACAGATATGAAGTTGCTCCAGAGACTAATAGTAAGGTTTCCAAATCTTCAAATATTTTGATGGTAATAACTGATCTCATTCCATCTTGTCTGTCCATAACAATTGCTTCTAGATCTTGCCCTTGATTAATACAGGACTGATAAGACCAAGAGGATCGAATACCTCTGCAATTTTTGAAGCAATATCCCTTTTAGTCTTTGGGTTTTGCGTTGGCAATTTCATTTGAAACTGGAGACAGTCCTGCTGAATTCCAATACATTCCTAGGGTCTTACTACCTACCTCATCTAGAACCAATTAAGGTGTTTTACCTGAATACTTGAGATTCTGTAAAATTTTTCTGTTTTTGGATCTCCACTTGCGTAACAGCAACCTTCCATTCTGTAAAATGCTCTAAAATTATTGTAGACAAATTGCATCTTCTAACGAACTTCCAGCTGTCAATCATCCATATAAAAATCTTCACAGATAATCTTTGCAGCAGTTGGAAATTGTTTTTCAAGTATTTTAGCCAGTTTATTCAAACTCCTCATGGCATGAAAAGGCGCAGATACTGTGCCATGCGGATTGAATTGAAATACTTTACATGTGCTCTAGGCTCTTTCCATAATATTTGCTGATATTTTCTATCTTCAGCATTTATGAGAATTTGTCTGAACATTTTCTTTATGTGAACTGTTATCGTTGCGTTATGTGTGTAACATAGTCGTGACTGCGAACTAAGAATGATATGATCTCTTTTTAAGTTCAGTCCCGTCATAAGTTTTATCATTTAGAGAAGTGCCATTTGACATTTTTGCTGAGGCGTCAATTACAATTCGGATTTTTGAGGTTTTGCGCTTTGGGTGTAATTCAGCTTGATAGGGAATGAAATATGAATTTGTATGTACTTGGTTTTCTTCAATTAAAGTCATGTGTCTGATGCTTTGATACTCTTCCATGAAATCTATAATAGTAGTTTATGCAATTAGTTTATAATGTTAAGCTTTATTGCATGAGTACATGTTTTGAAAACGAGCGACGTTAGGAGCGAGTTTTCAAATTTGTACAAATGCAATAAAGCAACATTATAAACGAGTTGCATACGCTATTTTTTTGTATAACAGCATTATAAATTTACAAGAGAATCAAACTTAATTTCGCGAAACAACTTTCTTCTGACGTCTCGGGTGCTGGACATCTGTTCGAGAAAACAGTGGTCGGCTGTTCCATGTGCCGCTACCACCCCAAGATTCTCTCTTCGCGATTGGCTGAATGTGTGATGACGCAATCATTCGTGCCGTAAAACCTAATACGTCATCATTTGTGCTGTAAAAGGCCCTTTTATGAACGATTTCTTGCAACAGAAAACCTCGTTTATAATGCTGGTATACAAAAAAAGCTTTTTTAAGCTCTGGATGTTGAGAAAGCCTTCTTAATAACGATTCCAATCTTTATCTTATTTTTTTTTGTCTTTTGTAAACTGAATTTCTGCGTTTCTTGAATCCCAAATCTACTTGTTCAGTAATTCTTCATTTGAAACTTTCATACATGTAGCAGAAGATTCTGTTTTCATTAACTTCGTCTCCAATGATCCATCCTAAAGGTAAGTTTTGTAGAGCTGGTTGTCCATTGATAGAATTTCTGATTTAACCAATTACTATTTTTAAAAAATAAAATAAAGTCCTGCACCAATTAATAAATCAATATCTCCAGGTTTATAAATGTAGGATCTGCTAAATGAATACCTTTTGGTATTATAATTTCCCTATCTATTTCCAGTTGAAGTAATTTCTGTGATAGATGGTAGAATTTAAAATTCTGCATATGTTCTGAACTCGTTATTCAATGAAGTAAGTTTTACACGAGTGATTCTTCTCGATTCTGTTTTGGCATTATCGACTCCTACTACGTGCACACTCGCTTTAAAACTAATGCTAATTTCTTGACCAAATCTTCAGTCATCAAATTAGACTGAGATCTAGCAATGCATGACACCTTTTTCCATGAATGTCTTAAATGAAAACCAAGGCAGTCGGTAGCAAAATCGTTGATCTTTTTTCTTTTGCCGACAATCAAAGCCTTGATTTACACTCAATTTCTCTTCATTATTTTCTGTCATTTTCCTTTCTTCTTGATGTAGCATTGTGTTGTGAGTGACATAATTTTTTAAATTCAGTACCTTTGCAGCATTTTGCTTTATGTCCTAACTTCATGCAATTAAGACAATGGCCATTATCATTGAGAATTTTTTCTAGTCTGATTTCTTTTCTTTAGATACAGTAGGAAACACTAATCCTTCTAAGTGTGTCTCAATAATCATAATTTGGTTATCATATGTTTCTACCAACTAATTCCACGCGCTTGTAAAATTTTTCTCCGATATCTGAAATCCTTGGATTACCTTCAAAGCTTCAGCTTGAACTCTAATCTAATAGTTGTTTTTGTATATTTGTTAGTCAAATATCTTTGCAAATTGTAGCTTCGAAACCGTTTTTGAAATAATGCATTTGGAAAAGTTTCCACCAATACTGGTAATCTCTGCATTTTCATATTGACTTTGTCCAAAACTGTTGATAACGCACATCACCTACCTGTTCAGTCGGTGTCTGTATCTTCAGCATCAATGATTTCTTGTAATGTAGCTACCGTCTCAAAATATGTAGACTCTAAGAGCTCTATTTTCCACACTCTTGAATAAACACGGCTTCATCGCCTGCTATCTCTTGTTCGATTTCTTGCTTGTTTTGAAATATGTGAAGTCTCTTCTCATACTTTTAATTTAACTTTTGCTTCGGATTTTGTTTTTATTGCTGTTATTTTTCACTCTAGTAAATGTTCCTTGCACTGAAGCTCTTGATAACTTTAATTTATGTAATAATAACATTTAAAGTAACTCAAATATTTTATAGTAACTATTTGCTTAGAAATTAATAACTCACACCTTACCAAATGATAATGCAAACAAACGATTATTAAATGAAGTGACTCACTAACCTGTTTTATGCGTTGCCCATCTATTAACATCTATTTTCACTAACTGGTGTTAAGAAATGAAGGACATTTAAAACGTGCCATTTATCGAACCTTCGAATACGTATGTACAATGTCTTTGCAACTATTAATGCCTCCTACAGTACATACATTGTAAGATAATTTATATCATCTGAATGAACTAATGGTATCTTGAATTTTGAGAGTAATTACATGAAGGCTCCAATCATTCAAAACTCTCTCAAAAATGGCTCACAATTTATTTTATTAAACTTCGTCCTTGAATAGCATAAAGGATGCTTAACTGAGTGGTATAGACTTTCGAATTTTCGAAAATTGCAAATCTAGAAATTAAGTATGTGCTGTTGTAGCACCACTCATGCTTATCTTCTAGATTTAGAAATAATTAACCAATTTCTGGTATTACTCAATAATAAACAAGCACATTAAACTCGATAACATTTAGTTCTGATATATGTGACTAAAATTGTACCCAGAAAGAGATTGTAGAGGGGAAGAAATGACAATGATACACATAATAAATAAGAGACATTTTGAAGAGGTAAAGGATGCACATGGCAAGAAAAGATCATGCTTCAGCTCTTCCCTTTCTTAGAACAGATTTACTATTAAGAATTGAAGTTACAATGACCTCATCTTATCAGCATTAAAAACAGCACACAAAAAATCATTACCAAAAAAAGATTTATTTATTTATTTATTTGAACATAATGGAATAATAACAAACGATTGGTATTTGTTTATCGTAACATATTACATGTTAATATGATCATGCATATACTGATAAAATATATTGCTGAATTATAACCTAAATCCACATGTCTGCGGTAAGAATATCGTTTTAAACATCTTTAATTCTCTATACATTATTCTCAATTGTTGCTTGATCATCGTCAACTTGCATTTTTTTATTTTGTTTTGCCTTCTTTTTCTTTTTGGGTACTTCCCACCCATTACCGTCTTTTGTGTCATCAAGGGTTGTACTTTTCCTCTTCTTAGACTCAGCCTTTACAGAAGGGCTGTCTGATCCAGGAATTCTTTCCAGAACAGCAACAAAAAATCCATTGGTTTTGTCTTTGTCTTTATCTGCCACTAAACAATCAGATCCAAAAGGATACTCCGGACTTCCTCTGTTTTCCCAAGGCTTCTTTAGCTGTGGAGGGACAACCTGAAAGGACTGTACTCTGCTCAGTGCTTTTGCCAAAACTTCTTCATTTTCTTCTTTGAAAAGAGAACAAGTGCTATAAACAATACGCTTCACATCTGGAAAAGCAGTCATTGCTTGAACTAGCAAGCGCTCCTGAAATTTACTGAGTGATTGTAATCTTCCTGATGGCGTAACTTCTTGTTGTCTTTGAGACTCAATTCTTGAAACCATTCCTACAAAACAGAAATGAAAAGTGTGAACTAATTAATCTCTACTTCAAGAAGCCTTACATTGTAATCTCAATTCCATACACAACAAAGGATTATGAAGAAACCAATAGTTTTCACAAACCACATTCTTAATAATTAACCTTTCCGTAGTTTAATTGTAGTTTATTGTTACTTTTTAACATGATATTATTTGTAATTAACGGGAATTTTGGTGGGTGCCTCTATGAAGCTGGTTTTTAATAATACATTTTTACTTACTACCATTTATGCAGTTTAAAAGTTTTGTAATGTGGGAAAAACGGCGAATTTTTGATAGAAAATCTTTTATTGTAGGCACCTGGTAACGAAAAAGTGGATAAATCTTGTCCATACCTTATTACCCTAAATTACTTTCTCTAACGTGCTGTGTAATCAGAATACGTATTTTGTGGGCCCTTGAAACCGAAAAATCAATTGTTGGCAAAACATCAGCTAAACCATAAGCAGGATTTTCACCAAAAATGATATTCCACAATCGATTTGGTTGATGTCACAACCCCTTGAATCTCTAATTGGAGGGGGGATTTACATGAAGCCCTTGGCACATTCTTAAAATTTAAAAACAAATAAACAAATTTTTTGATTAAATTTTGACCTCAGATAGCAGAAAGAACTCTTTAAGGAAATGGTGCAGGCTTCATTTCGTTAAAACTACAGATTTTATCATAGATAAAATCTGATGTAAGACAGCACCTTTCTACAACTGCAATGAAGATACTGTAATGATTTGTACCGGTCCGATAACATAATTTATTAAATAATTTATTGAACAGTATTTCCAGTCGAACTCCAAGAGAATTTAGGCAACGCCGGAAAACAATGAGCGATCGTGCCGCGGAAGGGGAATTTTTTGGAAATCAGTGAAAACGGGAAATTTGGGGCAGGGCAACGTGAACACCATTTGGCGAACAATTTTAGAAAAACTATGACACCAAGATCAAGAAAATCGCACCACGGGTTCACGAGAAATCATAAACGAAAGAATTTGTATTTTTAACATGTTTGAAGTAGCAACATGAAGTCATTGTTGATATGCTAATGACATAGGGAAAACCACATTTCGGTTAATTTCTTGAGAACGCGTCGACGGATTACGTCGAAACTTTGGAAAGCAATAGAGGAAATTACGAGGAATCCGGCAAAATTAGTCTCGACCCGGAGGAACGAATGCAAGACCGGAAAGAATTAATCTAAAGTATCATTACATAGGGGATTAAGAAACAATCGACGCGCGAGTAAAATACAGCAACACCACACGGCATCCCGGAAGGTACGAATATTACATTGTAAATAAAAGGAACAATAAAAGGACCCGATGACAACGGATTAAATGTTTACAAGGCCCAGAAGAAAGATAGTGATTACGAAACAGCGCTAAACACCGAAAATGTCGAACTTGAACATAAAATATAGTGGTGAATTTCAGTCGGTGATGGGCGGCTGTTTTGAAAGATGAACAACGCTAAGAAAAGGACAACAATATTGTGTTGAAGTAGACGGGTGAGAAGCAGCTTAGATCTGGGAGAGGTCAGATGTATGTGATAGTAGTGAAACTTTTATTTTCGGACTTGAACACGATACCGTTGATTTTATTTTGCAGTGTTAAGTAATGAACAGTAATCTATCGCAACATTTATTGGTGATTAATGGAATTTAGGTCGCGTTAGAATATTAGTAGAAATTTAATTATTTTAATTATTCGTCATTTTCGTTCGTGTTTATAGTAATTTTGTAATAGTTGTTTTTGTGTTTATCCCGGAATAATTGAGCCGGCGGAATTAAATTTAAGGACGGTGAATAATCGCCGCGAACAGTAATTTTTGGATTTTGGACGACGGGCGATTGAATTGGAGCCTGGGCAAAGGAGACTGGTAGCCAGCGAGTATCTACGTGTCCAGCGGGGTTGGAAGCAGACGGCAGTGCTGTGTAGGCGAGATGCACAGAGTGGCAGAACAAGGGAAGTGACGACAACCTATTTTTTTATTATTGCGTGAATGAAGGAAATCCACAAAAAGGAAAGACATTCTGTTGAAGACCAAGTATTGTTTCATTAGTATTAGATTAAATTTTAGGGTACAACAGAATGCGCATTCGAGTGAATGAGTGTAAATATTTTTTTTTTTTGTTATGTGTGAATGTGTATAATTAATTTTATGGGTTATTGTATGTGTTTGAATATTAGTGTCAATGTGTTTATGCAAAGGAGCAGAAATCGCCGCGACCAAACGAATGCAGTGATGTTCATAGACCGTAACGGGCAGAATTTGTGTTAAATTTGCTAATACAGTAAAATAAATAGATGAGCGCCTACGGCGGGTCATTTGAATTTTGAATTGTGTTATGTGTACGTTATTTATTAGCTAGAAACTGACCCAAGCACGATCACGCCGATATTTTTTTTAGTGTTCTCCGTATGGAGCGATCACGGGATTCACGCCAAGGTGAGGCGGGCAAATGCTAGCTGAGGCGCGGGCACTAAAGATCAGCCGGGAATTAATAAGTAGGAAATTGTGTGACAGTGGCGACCAACGTGTATGTTCAGATGTTGAGGTTTTTTAGGTTTATGTGTATGTTTATGTAGGTGTTTATTTATGTTGACGTATATGTTTATGTTTAGTTTAGTTCAGTTAGGCAGGAGCCTCATTTTCGTTACTACAATACTTTTCTTGTTGATGAAATGTGGTCATCAGAAACTTCTGCAATTTTTAAATTTTAAACAATTATTTTCTTAGAAACAGTTCCAAAATTTGTTTAAATTTTTTTGAAGTATGTAGCAAAGAATGGGAAAGAAAGTGGTCCTGGTCCTATTTTAAGCACACACTCTATTTCCGAAAATTAGCAAAAAATCGAAATGGTAAATTTGAATATCCCACACTTTGTTTGACACATAGTTCGCAAACTGGTCATACAACGGTTTAAAATTATATTTGAATGCTTGTCATTGTTGCCTGTCGTAATGATCGTGTGATACTGCTAACATTTTTGCAAAAGGAAATATGGAAGGCATTATATTTACCATAGAACTAACAAATACATCTCTTTTATTTCAGAAGTTTTGACAGCTGATTATCATATTCAGAAATTATTAGCTCTCTTTGATGTAATCAAGGCAAGCTTGTATGAAATATTAATTCTTTTTTTCTGTACAATGTGCTCCAGATACGGTAACAGTTAAATTTGTGTGTTTGTTTCATTTGTAAAAGTTACAAATTAGTACTCTTACTGGCTATCGAAATAAACGCAGACATACACAAAGTGCTGCGTTTGAATCATTGAGTTGGATTTTCACAAATTATAACCTTTATAAACTGATTGTCTATAAATAAACATATGGGCACAACAATAATGCACCCAAGACAAACAAAACTTGGTTAATTTCAATCATGAGTAATTAAGGAGTACTTACACTCAAGTACTTCAAATAAAAAATTTGTATGGAGCAATATTCTAACAAAATTGCAAACTTAGGAACTCCTTCTAATGCTTTTTATGCCAAAAGGTGATTGTGTTCCTCCCTTGCTGGATGGTGGTATATGGTGCCAACCTACAAGTTGGCTTACAGGAGTTTTCCCCCTTATTGTCCCTTCCCCCTTGGGAGCACCATACCAGATCCCAACTGATTCCACGATGGTGACAAGGGTAGTATAGTTGGCTTTTTTTAAATGTGGCATTTCAGGGTATTATCTTCAAGATGGAATAAGGCATGCCTTTTTTTGTCTTTCTCGGTCCTGCTGCTAGAGTAATTTGATCTGCAGCACTGCTTGATACGATTGTGATTATTTTATTTAAACAAATTAACAGGTTATACCCTTTTTCATAAAAATACAAATACATAGAATAACAGGAAGATCTCGTACATGGAATGTAGTATAAAGAATAAAAATAAAGTACATACAAACTTGCAAACATCTTGCAACAGGACTAAGAAATACGCAAAAAGTCGTGCCTTATTCCATCTTGAAGATAATACTCTCAGATGCCACATTAAAAAAAACAAGTGTAGTGTAGTGTATTCAAGTGGGTGGGTGTTAGTGTGGTGTCAGTGTGCGCGTGCAAGGGGAGAGAATAGGGCAAGGAAGGAGGAGAAGTGATTTCCTGCAATCCCTGTGGACTGTTAGGGCTCTGCTCTGGCAATTACCAGGTAGAATTCTCCTCCAGACAACGGCTATGGTCCAAAATATGAAATCCTGCGCTCATGAAAATGGGGCCAAAATTACATCCCAGAAGAAAAATAGCGATCAAAAAGACTCACCAGATCCTGTACATGAGGGATCTATCAAAATATACTGCACTCCAGGGCAATCTTCAGAAGTGAGCTGAGCAGAATCTGCAAATTTCATTTGGATACAATTATGTTTCCTACAATTTCGCTCAACCATAAAATGCATCTGCTCAAATCTTTTAGGGTCCCTATCAACAGCAAAGAGAGTACTGAAAGAAAGAAAACAACAATTAGAATATTTGAACATAAGATCTAGCTGAAATGGTTGATTTAGCCATTTATAACATTGTTCAGGATTTTTATTTTGTAATTCAATGATCAAGAAATGAATTTATAGTATAAAAAGAGCAGTTCATATTGACAGCCAGCAAACTGCAGAGACGAATTGAGCATTTTTATTTCCAGCTTAAAAAAAGCATTGAGCAGAATTTGAATACTGGTATTTTTTTGATTCACTATAAAAATTAAGTCTTTAGTTAACAAAAGTTCTCATCAATTTGATGTATCTGCCAATATTTTAGTGCTATTTTATAACATAAATTAATATTTCATCACTAAATTTGGTCACACATCAAATTCAAAACCTGAAGAATAAATGTTTCACACAGGTCAAAGAACTACAAAATTTCAAATTAGCAAGGGCCCTGGCCTGCAGACACCTTTATCATTACCACACACCCAAAAATTCTGCTTGTATTATTTTCACCCAAATGTGACTGGGCATTAATTAATTTTGGAGAATACTTCATTAACAGCTAGTACGATTTTCTAAAAATAAAGGCTTAAAATCTTTTGCTCAAACAG
This sequence comes from Teleogryllus occipitalis, assembly GCA_011170035.1. Classification (NCBI taxonomy): domain Eukaryota; kingdom Metazoa; phylum Arthropoda; class Insecta; order Orthoptera; family Gryllidae; genus Teleogryllus; species Teleogryllus occipitalis. The sequence goes on along the minus strand of BLKR01001432.1, from coordinate 121,541 downwards.
AGTGGTACGGTGTAAAAACTTTAACATTTTGAATTTGATTAAAACCCCCAACACATTGAAAATTCGTAGTTCTAGATTTTTCAGACTCCTTAATTACTGAAGCAAGATATTCCAATTTAATCTATTCATCCAGCACTGGTAATTTTCAAGTAATTTGGAGTCAAATCAGGACAATGTTCCAAAATTACTTAAACAATATTTCCCAATTTCTTCTTAAATTTTTTCAAAAGAAAAGAGCACCGAGATGGTGTGATAGTTCTAGTATTTTTGTGCGGTCATAATAATCAGCCATCATGTGTAGAAGGAAGTGGAAGTAGTTCACACAGGTTAATTCTCTTTTCATGTAGTTGACTCCAGTTATAGTGAATTTCTGGGGAGTAACCTTTTTGGTTCACTGTATCCGATGATGTCAAAATTACGTCAAACTTTTCCAGAGCGGTTGATTTTATTACTATAGATATAAAGCAAAATACATTATGAGTAGGGAATGGAATTTAATGTAATAAAAAATGCAAAATATGTACATATATATGTACTTATTTTTTCCAAAACATGTAAGAAAAAATAGAAAATATGTAAAATAAAAATTCATTATTGTGTTTAAAATTGTTTTCTACAAGCATTTTCCAATCGTAGAATGTCACCAATCAGTTCTTAACAAGTATTCGGAGTAGCTGAAAGTAGGTTCTATCTCTACTGAAGTAATTGTACACTAGACTTCACCACATATAAAAATTTTATTTGAAATATAAAATATGTTCATAGTATATATTACAATGTTTAAGTGGAGTCTGTGTACAAGTGAATAGTAGTACCATGTAGCGAGTGATGGCTGGCAGGGGAGGGGGAATTGTAATACCCCACCCTCCAAATTGAACAACGCGACTATTTTCTGTAAAAATATTTGTTTGTGTTCGGCTGAGTAACGAATTTGCTACTTGAAACATGAGCAAGGACGTGGTTGAAATTACTTTCGTTCACAAACATCCGCTCATCCTTGACTCGCAAGTACGCAATAATTGGGGGTGGGGGAGGTTAGTTTGACAATTCATGGTGGAGATATGGTGGTAATAAAAGCATTACATTTGATTTGTAAGAAAGAGGATTCCGTTCCGGATTCGTTTGCAACAAATATTGCAAACGCTCCTCTGAAATGTTCTGTTTCGACGTATAAAGATATTAAGATGTAGCGAAATGTCGTAATAGGTAAAATATGTAAAAATATGTAAATAAAACAAAAAATGTAAAAATATATAAAATAAAAATAGTTATAATTCATTCAGAATGTCTTGTATACACTAAAAAATATAATTGAATGCAGGTATCTAGTTCCTGTAAAAACGTGTAATTACATGAAAATCCATTCCCTAATTACGAGCATGAAATGAAAATTTTAATATCTTCATTTGTCATTAAAAAAAAATCAATTATTTTCAATTGTTTGTTTTTTACTTTTTGTTAAGTAATTTCTCTAGATCCTTCTCAACAGTTCGTGCCTTCACTCTTGATACTGCAATGTCCTCTGTGTCTAAGTGTTGTAGTGCAGTCTTTACACTCTTCAATATCTCTTACACTTGGAAAACAGTACTACTCTCTGAAGGCCTTTTACTCGTCTAATAACATACGGGATGGTTTCATTATGGGGATGGTGTAAGTGGCTAATGAAACTGATCGCTTTTCTGTGCAGCAGGGTGGATTTCGCCCGGCTATGTCAGTCACATTCTTCTTGTCACCTACACACAACTCAATGCACTTTGTCCCCGGAACATCAAGTAACATCAAGACTGAAACTGAAGCATGAATTCGTGTGTCGCCATTGCCAGTTGTAGGCCACGTAGAACAAAGCCTTTGATTCCGCCAGTGAAACTGAATGACATTAGGTCATCAGTTAAGTGCCCATTCGGGTCCACTACCTTCACCTCAGGGGACACTTCATCAATTATGACCGTTGGCCGACATTATTTTCAAGCTGCCTAGTGCTGGAATTTATGGCACTGTGGCTACATATTGTTTTCTAGGAATTAATTTCCAGGACGTTGTATTTCCAACGTTCACTATAACCGAATATTCTTATGCTTATTTCAAATGTAAGTGAAACAGGACCAGTAACTTATGTTCACTATAACTGGAGTTGACTGTACTTCCTTTCTCTTCTGTAATAATTTGCTTGTTTTCCCACAAATCTATTATTTTATTCACATTTTTATGAAATTTTGTACACATGGCCTTTGAAAGAAGAAGAAAGTTACTGTCTGAATGAGATAATGTATATATTACTCCTATCCCTATTTCCAATTCTTTAGAGCAAACTTTCACTATTCCCTCTTTTAGTTTTCTGCAAATATTTTGAAAACAATGTGGACATTTACCAATGTGTGTGTACACACACACATGCACAGAGTGAAAGAGAGAAGAAGAGAGAAAGAAAGAGAATGTGAATGAGTGAGTAGAAAAAGGATTTACATACCCCTTGTTCTGCATTATATTTGCCAATTGGCTCGTTTTCATTCCTGGAGCAGCACACATATCTAAAACTACACTGCCAGGCTTTGGGTCAAGCAGCACAGGAGGTAAACAGCTAGCCTAAACAAACAAACAAATCACATTAAATGCTGATTAGCTGGTATTAATTATAGTATATTTATTTATTTATTCTCTTCAAATGTTCACAAACCTTATCTTGAAGTAGTAATGATCCATTTTCCACCAACTTGTGTTCCTCCATTTTACTCTTAGGAGGAAATACTAAAACATCATCTAAATGGTAATCTTGCATAAACTGATTTTCACCCAATTTAGAAGCACATTTAAGAAATAATTTGTAAGTCTCTGGTGTATCTTCCAATTGCCATCCATCATCTATCAAGCGTTGAATGGTACCATTTACAGTAACCAATAAGGTATTAATCCTAGCATATCGAAGAGGTTTCACTGCTAAGAAATATAATAATTTATCAAATTATGACACAATACTCAACAACAATTTAATCTGAAAACACAGGAACACAGAACTACAAAATATTAATAAAAAACAGAAAAATGTGTAAAATATTTAAGCATGAGTCAAAATACCATAAACTCTGGTACACCTAGATGTATCTTCCTGAAATGCTCTAACAGACCATAGAGACTTGTCTCAAAGGAACAGTGGATTTTCAGGCTATGTTATACTTGTATTTTTTTAATGTGGCAGCTGCTAATCTGGGTAGTGTCTTCACGATGAAATTCAGCATGACTTTTTGCGTCTTTCCTGGTCCTGCCGCAAGATGTTGCTTGATCGCGACCATATCAAGCACTGTTGCAGATCAGACGACTCTAGCAGCAGGACTGAGAATGAATGAGATGAAAAGTTGTGCCGAGTTCCATCTTGGAGACTACCCACAGATGCCACGTTAGAAAAACCCACGAATATATATAAATTTATCCTAACAAAAATATCAGGTGTAAGAAAAACTCAAAATAATAGAAAATACAGAGATACTTGCTGAAGATACTGATTTTTCCTTAAGACACATACATATTCCCCTTAAAAGTGGACACATGGCTCCACGGTCACAACTTCCTGACCTATTTTGGGAATTTGATCTAGAATGCAATAAAAAACGAAGACTGGTGAATATTTTAATGCTCATTCAGTCCCTTCTAGCTTTTGAAGACAATGTCAGAATACATACAACAACGTAGTTGCTTCCCTTGCAGTGTGATTAATTTGAGTTTCAGATAACCATAAACTATTTTCATGCATGCATTGTTTCCTGTGGGAGCCCTGAGCCTTCAAGTCTCATTCCCAAATGCGAAGAATAAACCTGTACGACAATGAAGAGCACACATACCAAGAATTGAATCATTTTCTATCCATGCATACACAGGCAAAACTACTTCCAGGATTTTATAGCTTAACTATAATTGAAGGGCTTGAATCACAAAGGATTCAAATGAATTAAATGTGGTATTGAGAAAATTGGGCTGAAATTTGAGTAATTAGAAACTGCACCAGAAGGCATTTTCTTCTCACCTCTAGAATACAGCTACTGTTTAGGCAATTTTAGTACATTTTGTACATGAAATAAAATGGTGTTTTAACTTTACACTCTTATTTTTTAACTCAGAATCGGCCAAAAACCCACTTGAACACTTGAACCCCCACAATTACAGAAAATTTGTTAATAGGTAATGTATGCAACTTCACTGCAAATAACACAATTAGGTCAGATATTGACTTCCCACATTCTGATAACCTCCTTAATGTGGCCACCTGCTCTCACCTCTGCACTTTTTCTCCAGAACCATAAGCAAGTGCATTATATGTTTTTCTTTGGTTTGAAGATTTCCTCATGAAAATAAATCTGTATTATTGTACACGGTAATGGTTTCTTCCAATTAAATTTTCTCCAATTTCCACACATTACTAAATCATTAAAACCTAAAGGATTTACTGCAATGCATTGAAAATTTATGAAAACTGAATGAAGCAGCAACATTAAGTAATTGCTGTGGTGGTTGTGCAACAAAAAATTTAATTTTCTTTAAGGCTGATGATGGATAACAAATAGAAAATTTAAATTACCTTCGGAAAGAACTACAGGAATTGATGCTTCCTTCAATGCAGTTCTCAGAGCCTCCTCATGTTCCAAAGTTATTTTCACAGGGATGCTGCCTCCTTTTAATTCCTGCTTGCCCCACAATAACTCCGTAACAAGAATTTTGGCCAAATCAAGATCAAACTTCTCATTCAGCATACCAGTCTCCGTAATAATAGATTCCAATAACTCTTCATTTTGTATTGCCTTGCATGCTAATCCATATATGCCACGAAGGTTCTGTAATTAACACTCAATTCAATTTAAAAAAAGGCACAATTTCTATAGAAAAATTGCGTAACCTGTACAAAAACACAATACAGATGTCCTACACTTCATAGTTTGAAAAGGAACTGAAATAGACATTTTCTATACGAAAAATTACTATTAAATCATTGTTCTTTAAACAAATAAAATTACATGCAACTTCATAACAAGAACTTCTTGCTCCCTAGCTAACATTGATAATAATTCAGTTATAATTCGATATATTACACAAAAGTGTACTTACAGGATGATTAATTTGGTAAAGTGCGTCTTTCAGTCCTGAACCTCCCTTTACTTTCTTCAAGAGTTTGGCTGTAGATGCGTAAATTGCTGGAACTTTTTGTCTCTCCCGTTTCTCCTCTTTCTCACCATTTTTCTTCCAGGTCTTCGGATTTTTCTTCTGGAAATTCGGATTTTTCTTTTGGAAATTCGGATTTTTCTTCTGGAAATTCATATTTTTCTTCTGGAAATTCATATTTTTCTTCTGGATCTTCATATTTCCCTTCGAGTAACAAAAATTAAAAATTCAACTAACAGATCGCAACCACAACAAGCAGTTTTCGACAAATTTGTTCAAGAATTCACGGACCAGTGAAATTGTCTAAAAAGTCTGCCACATCAACGCAATAGTAACATTCGTATTGTAAATAACTTAATCGATACAACAACTTCTCTGCTCTATACAACACGACGAACCGACAGACCACGTGCGTGCTCGCTGTTGAGTGCAGTATAGACCCTTCAAAATACAGTGTCTGCTCAAAGGTAAAGAGGAGGAAGGAGAGGGGGATAATATTATCCAATCAAACGCTTCGTTATAACTTCGATATTTTAGATTGAACCTCCCGATTCGACGACAGTATCCTTGACTCCTTCTTATTCCTGACGGCGTGGAGACACTAACTTTAAATGGGACAACAGTGTCCCATTCACAAATATATTTTCTGATTTAATTGTAGTGTTTCCCAAAAGTCAGGAGCTTTTCAGTTGACAGTATAAAGATCTTATCAGAAAAACCGAAAACTCGAAACCGCCATGCCAATAAAAATATCTCATGAATTGCACTTAACCTAATCACAAAATATAAAAGGAAGGACGATTTCCGGAGTAAACCATTTCGATAGTGAACAATTCTGACGCTAGAATCGCTACAGTCAAACTATGTTTTTTCGTATAAAACAAGGTTTTCGCATTAGTTAGTTTTCTAATCTAATAGTCTAGGCTTGCTCTTCGGTATTGCCCCACCTTCTTCCAATCTGTTACCTATCGGTGCCAAAACGAAATTTTGTCTCATTTTCTCAAATTTTGGGTCCCCCAATAATAAAATTGAAATATACTTTTAAGAATATTACAGGAGAGTAAAAAAACGGTCTCATACGCACTTTTTCATTGAAAAAATCGAAGGCGTTCTTACAAAAACATTGTTTGAACGATTCTATAAATGAGCAAATTTGAGTTCATTTTCACATAGCTGTTTTGAGTTTTCGATAAACTTTCGAATTGAAGCACTTCTACTCACAAAAGAAATAATGTAATCATTATTATATTGCATTAATTTAAAGACATTATTACATTTGCAACAAAAGTGCTAGTAAAGTACGAGTGTTACCTTTTCGAGAAACTTTATAAGACATAATTTTAAGCACTTCCTTTCATAAATTTAATAATGTATATACATTGCCCGAAATGTAATGACGTGACGACTTAATGATGTAAGAAATAGTAAAAACACTTTTGTGCAATTTTAGAAAAAAGAACAACAAAAGAATACTGCAAAAGCGTTTATGACTAGTTTCAGTATGTAGTATAGCACTTTCGTTAAAATCTTTCAAGAAAATCAGCTTCTATTTATCGCCGCCAAACTACATTTTTCACATTTTCTTAATTTTCCGTTTCCCTAATGATAGAACTGAAGAAAACACATTAAGAATGTTGCAAGAAGAGTAACAACTTGTCCTAAATGCGAATTCTCTTGAATAATATTGGAAAAGTTTTTGAGAAACGTCGTTTAAGCATTACTGTATATGTGAAATTTGAATAACTTTTCCACAGAAAACTTTTAAGATTTCGAGAAACTTCATTGGAAATCATCTGAAGTAATTATACTCACAAATGCAATAATTTATATAAATCGCTATTCACGAAATTATTAACGGCCTAACAGATATTCAAAAAATACATTTAGGTAATTTTTGAAAAAACAACGAAATAATACATCAAAGTGGTACTTATGTCATGTTCAGTTCATTTAGCACTATCCGTTCAAATAGTATGAAGAAAAAATTTGGAGCCATTTTTTGAGAAAATTGCGTTTTAACTTTTTCGAAAATGCGGAATTTTGAGCTCATTTTCACAGAAAACTGTTGTTTCGAGAAACTCTATAAGACATCATTTGAAGCACTTGTTCTATTAAATACAATAATTTATACAAATCGCCGTTAATATAAATATTAACATGAGAGCGACTTTAAAAAAATTACATGTGTATAAAAAACAGAATACAGCAACATGACGTTTATGTCATCTTAAACAGTACATTTAGCTTTATCCCAACCAAAAGTTTAAAGAAAAACAGTTTTTGAGAAATTCTTGCTTTTGTTATTATTATTATTATTATTATTATTATTATTATTATTATTATTATTATTATTATTATTATTATTATTATTTAATATTGCTCATACTTAATTCAAAATTGCCTGAAAACTACTAAAATCTTCAAAAATTGTACAGGATGTTAAAGAAAATAATTATGGAGAAAAAACTTCATTGGAGAAAAAATCTCAAAAGTTTTTTGTTTTGAAAATGTCCTGGGGTTTTCATAAAAAGTACATCCAAAAATTAAAACATCAGTTTCAATTTCAAGACGCCGCGGCTTCAGCCAGATTGATTGGGGATATAACATCTCCCATACCGAGAGAGAAAATTTGAAAGCTAGCCCAGAACAAAGAAATTAGAAAACTAACCAGTACAAGAAAACCTGCGCGATTTTTGTAGCACAGTAGTTGTGGTTGAAATTTGCAAAAGTTTAAACTTTTTTCGGCGTCTTCCTGAAACTATGAAGCCAGAATAATTTCCTTAATGAAATCTGTTCATCATAAACAGATCTTCAAATAAAGCCATCTTAAATTTTTCGAAAATATTGTGAAAATCGTAGAAGTTTCGTAAATATTTACATTATTAATATCCCACGTGACCACGCCAGTTCATCAAAGAACAAAAATATTGCTTAGTACTCCGCGACTGGTCCGGGGCATTGTGCGCGCGCCGACGACTAAAACAATATAATTCTAGTGAAATTAATTAAATGAAGTAGTGATGCTACAGAATGGCACAGACTTTCTCGTATTAGTTTTTTATTTTTTTGGCCTGGGCTAGCTATTCGGACTTACCACAACTCTTGCCAGCTTGCATCTATCGCCGCCCAAAGTACATTTTTTAAAAAAACAATCAATTTTCCTAATAGTTGAACAGAAATATTACTTTAAGAAAATTAAAGAAGAGTAAAACCTTGTCGTAAATGGTTATTTTTATTGAAATATTGGAAGGCGTTTATAAGAAAATTGCGTTTTTCGCACTTTAAGCGTTACTGAAAACGCGAAATTTGAAGCTTTTTCTCACAGAAAATTACCGAGTTTCCGATAAACTTCATTTGAAGTCTTTTCAAGCACTTCCACTCACAAGTGCAATAATGTTTACAATCTGCTGAAAATGGTCATATTAAAGGTATGACAGATATTTAAAAATATTACATTTGTGCATTTTTTGAAAAATCAAAAGAATATAAAACAGAAAACTTCCCTATTGTAAAATACTGGCCAGCTGCAGCCAGACTGGCTTCCGTGAGACACTAAGGGACTTCCATCCAGAACGACCACCTTTACACATGTACATGAACATCAAATGTACGTTTTGAATCAACAAACCTAGTATCAAATGAAAACAAATTCTCCAAATATCATAAACAATGCATTGAATGTCGTCAATAATTGACTGAATTTGTGTACTTTCAATAACAAGCGAAATTCATAGAACTACGTAGCAGCGTGTCAGACTCAAGCAGAATATGGGTATTCCTCTGAGACTCACTCCGTTGCTGTGCAGCACGACAGCGCCATTAGACTGGTTGCGCCACCAAAAGGCCCTATGTTCCCCGTGTTAAATCGAAGTGCTAAAGAGTTAACAGTAAATCCAGTGATACAGCCTTAAATTAAGTAACAGCCAAGTGCATGGTGCAATTCCTGGCAAGACACCAGACACCGGAGAGACCGCCAGTTGAACGCTCTTTGGTTTCGGAATGATTTCATATACATCGATATTTCTTTGAAAATTTCTGCAATTGCTGCAATTTCTTGAAAATTGACTATCATTAAAAGGAAAATGTATATTGTGACATACCAATATGTCACATGAAAATAAACTAACATTTATTTGTAGACTATATGGTGGAACATGCATTAGGAAATATCACGAGAGCATGGGCTTAGCAACGACCGTGAATAAACAATGTAGTTTTTGTTTTTTGTAAATGCATTAAGAGGTGGCTGGATGCCGAAAGTAGAAAATTTGGGATTGGGCGAAGAAGTTTAGACGATTGAAAGGTCAGCTACACCAAAATATAACGAACGTATGGATTGGCTGGGTGAGAGAAGGACGGTCAAATGTTATAAAAAAAAGAGGAAGGGAGTTTAATACGAAGTCTTCGAGGGGTGAATCATGCAGGAAGATTTGATTTCTGACCGGCATCGCGTTTCTGAACTTATCGTAGGTTCGTGAGAGGGAACGAGTATAATACAGATAGTCAGAATCGGGTTATCAGATCGTGAAATTTTAAGGACAGTAAATGATATTGCAGATATTGCATGTGGAAGTAATATTGATGCATAAATTGGGACTTTGTCGGGAGTGGTAATCGAGTAATAGATTTCGGGACTATGTCATAGGACGTAATCGGGACTGATAATTTTGATAGTTTGAGACCAGCTTGGAGAGGGGCAGAAGAGGATTTCTTGGGACTTTGGACTACGGCAAGCTCGCAAGATATTTCGACTGAGAAGTCTACGAGGGACATCAACGAAGAATAGATAAGTTAACCGCGGTATAAAACTGTAAATTCAAAGATATCTTGATCAAAGGCCTAACATCAAATCATTTTATTAAATTCACTAAATTGTTTGCTAAAAAGGTAACAATAAACTTTGTTAAATTTTGTTCTTTAGAAAAGAAAGTGATCTTTCATTTAGTCAATCCAAACAGTAATGAACTAGGAATAGAATCATTCTATTTCAGATTCCCAGCTGCGCTGTATAGTCTGCGGATCCTATAATCCATTATAAAGGTAATAAGGATTATAATATATCGTGACCCATTGACCCAGCAAGCCGGACGCTAAGATCTTTGCCAGATATTAATGTAGAGAAATTTTGTATATCTCAATATTCGTAAGATATGAGATTTTTCATTTTCTGGGGGTTGTGCAACCGTGGAACGTGCACGAGCCGCCACTGATCAAATCGCAATAAGAGCATACAACAGTAGATGACATGCGATGCATAACCAAAGAAGTAATGGCGCTCTTCTCTTTGCAGTTACTTCGCTCTGTGATTTCCTTTTTTCTTATCGGCAACTCTACAATGATGTCAGCAGAATTTGCAGCCTCTGATTGGATAATGGAACCCCCTCTCCCCAGTCACTGGCTGGCTGCCAAGTAGACAGAACTATTATTCGAACAATAGTACCAGAATTTTTAACTATTTTATTACTAATTTATTCCCGCAAACCCAATTTTTTACCGCTCATCTTCACCCCCCCCCCAAACGGGTAGCAGGTTAGCTTGATGTCAAGCTTGCACGCCCTCCATTCCAGAATCAAACCAAACTAGTACCGAAATTTTAAACTATTTATTACTAATTTATTACACGATCAAGAAACGACTTCAATGAATTAAGTTGCACCAAGGATGCACAACACAGCAGTGAGAAAATGTATGTAGTTCATTTTATATAATTCGTAAATAAAATTTCATTGTTACACGATTTTAGAAAGTTTGCGACGGAAATAACGAAGTATTTCTACTTATTTTATTGTGAAGATAAATAAAATATATTTTACTGAATTTTCTTCAGTTTTTTCAGCCATTATCTGTGCTATGAATGATAGCCCCAAATGTGTTAAAGGATCGCCAAGGGAAACTTTCAAGAAAGAGTGTGTGTTGCAACAGGTGATGTTTCCACTAAAGTGACGATTTGGGGGGTTATTTAAGTGTACGGACCGGGCAAAATTCATGTAGTAAAAGACATTATGAATTGCAAGCAATATAAAGAGGTCATCAAATGTTGCATTCTTCCAGCAAGAATGTGTGGTTTCTAAGATTTATTTCACGTAAGATGTGACCCAGAGAGCTTGGCAATACCAACCTCCCGTAAACCACCCGCCATACAAACTACATTGACTTAGGGACTTTTGATTACCATTTAGGTTGGAGAAAGTAGGTGCCAACCCCAATGTAAATTCCCCACGTAATGGAAGTATAGCTGCCAGGGACTTTTTTTTGGCTGGAGACTGGCATGCATGCGAGCGAAATGAATTTGTGCCAACTTCAACGGTTTCAACCAGCAAAGCGTTGTGTGGAGATTGTGAGCTTATGCGAGTGAGCCGCATGCGTGCGCGAATTGTTTCCTAAGGGAAATCTTATTGTGTGCTGGGCTTGACATTTTTAGAAATGTCAGGTAATTCCAGAAATAACTCTCCAGTGAAGCAGAAGGGGAAGTGGATTTTATCGAGTGGTGAAAGGCAGGTCCTTCTTAATGTTTATAAGTACAAGAGCGAGAAAAATTCTCGTAAAGAAGTGAAACTTCCTGAGAGCAGTGTCATTGCAAAGGTAGCTGTACAGTTCAGTTCTGATGTCTCCGGCTCTGTGACGTCATGCCATTTCACTGTGTCAGTCGCAGAGCGAAGGAGAGGGGGTAGAGTGGGGATACAGAAAGGAAGCGACGGTAGGGAGTGGGGGAAGAGGTGGACACTACTATTGAGTTAAAGACATTGACCTTACCTAATCATTGTCCACTGATGAACTATCGCTATTTTCAGTGTCTTCACTCTCGATATCCGAGTCCATATTTATAACAATACTGTCTATAATATCTGGCACTGGACCGTCCCTCCCCCAGTATTCATTTTCAAGTTTCATGACAAGAGCGCAGTAACCCTTCCAGTCTTCAATAGTGACTTTAATGATAGCCCAGTTTGTAAGCTCTAAGAACTTCTTTGCTTTCCTTTATAAGTCTCTTAATTTTTGCCCATGCCATTTCAATGGGATTCAGAAGGTGGATAACAGAATGACCGCTACTGGCAAACAGCTCATCAATTTTGTATGTCTTGTTCTGAGGTTTTAGTTGCAGAACTAGTTGGTATAATTCAGGCTTCCTCAGGTTTTCATTAGCATGCATTCCTTTTGCATTCAACCATTGAATCATGTCGCGCATTAAAATGCATATGCAGTTGGGGTGTTATTGGCTAACACAATGATATGGAGCATTATCATGAACAGTTACTGCCTTAGAAGGCAGTTATTGTAATAATGTTTCTCTCACCCAATTTTCAAAATTTTCTTGATTCATCTGACCATGGTAGTCGCCTGATGCAGAACCGACATTCACTATAAATTGTCGAATTCGATTTCCGCTTCGCCATTTCGCATCTAACATTCGCGCACTCTAAATCAAAACTGAGCTGATGTTTGCGAAACCAATGCATTGACCAAGCACGTGCTGGCCCTTGCCTACAGCCCATGTGTGACTCACGGACGTCTGTCAAACAAATCCTACAGCCCATCACCTTATCGCGCTCCCTTCACCCCGCGGAGAAACTTAGACCCCTCTCACAGGGCCGGAGAACTCGGAACCGAACTGTAATTGTGGGGGTAAGCCATCAATGTCATAATAATTATTGACTTTTTATTGCATGCCTCAAGAACGTCTTCACAATGAACATGTGTGTGTGAATCATAATTATTTTATTGAAATATATTAATATATTACACGACGGAATAAAAGTGATATTCTTGTAAAATATGTAACTCAATATTTCAGATGTGCCTCAAATTATAAAACTCCTGCCCCCGTAAAGCAACCACCAAGTCAAGATTAAGAACAAATTTGGTTACGCTGTGCCCCAGAAAAGGTATAGCTAAAGGTATAAAAGGTATAGAATGTACTTGATTATGGAATTGTGGTTATTGCAAGTTGTTACATTAATATTATTACATTACAGTCAATTGTTCCTGCCAGTGCTTCAGTTGTGTGTTTGGATCGAGTAGGGTTGCAAAAGTGAAAACAGTGAGTAAGCATTAAAGTGTTTGGAACAAAAGTGATATTCTTGTGAAATATGTAACTCAATATTTCAGATGTGCCTCAAATTATAAAACTCCTGCCCCTGTAAAGCAACCACCAAGTCAAGATTAAGAACAAATTTGGTTACACTGTGCCCCAGAAAAGGTATAGCTAGAATAAACTCGATTATGGAATTGTGGTTATTGCAGTGAGTGTGCATTAATAGTTTTAATGAGTGTGAGATCCTGAGTGAACTCCTGCCTTCTCAATTCAACCGAAGACACTAGTTAAGAGCACCATTTCATTAACATAAAATTAACCCCAATGAATTAACAGTTAATCAATTTCCTTTACATTATCCCTGTAATACAATTAATCATTACTGCCAATGCCTCTGAGTTTGTGTTCTGTTTAAGTACGGATGCTAAATGATATAAATGAATACACTTGAAAGATTTAGCATGTGTGTGAAACATACATTACATTAATAAATGTTTCAGATATGCAATAATGGAGTTCAGAACATACATCATTTTATTTAGATGTTTTGTTCAAATGGTAATCAGTTGTTAAGTGAAATTAGTAAGTACTTATTTCATGATATTATTTGTCATGATATAGAGTAAAATTTAATGTTTACTACTGATGTGCTATATTACTTTTTGGTAATTAACATTTCATTTTAAGTTATTTTTCAATGATTTTCTATTTATATTTGTAAATTTTATTGGTTTTGTAGGTAATTTTTTTTGGTTACATATTATATTGAATACTGTAATGTGAAGCAAAAATTCTTGGGCCAACTTTTTTCTTCTGGACAATTTCGTTTTTCTTATATTACTGGAGTTTGAAGTAATATATAAGTTAAGTAGCAATTTTTTTTATTTAAATGTGATAATGTCCTTTTTTTAATTTTTTGTTTTTCATTGCAAGAACATAATTTCCTCGGAATAATTTTTGATCTTATAATAATAATAATAATAATAATAATAATAATAATAATAATAATGATAATAATAATAATAATGATAATAATAATGATAATAATAATAATAATAATATGTAATAATAATAATAATAATAAATAATAATAATAATAATAATAATAATAATAATAACCGTAATATGTAATAATATGTAATAATAATAATAATAATAATAATAATAATAATAATAATAATAATAATAATAATAATAATAATAATAATAATAATAATAATAATAATAATAATAATAATATGTGTGTATGTAATAATAATATGTAATAATAATAGTAAGAAAATAAATGATATTAATAATAATAATAATAATAATAATAATAATAATAATAATAATAATAATAATAATAATAATAATAATAATAATAATAATAATAATAATAATAATAATAATAATAATAAATAATAATAATAATAATAATAATAATAATAATAATAATAATAATAATAATAATAATAATAATAATAATAATAATAATAATAATAATAATAATAATAATAATAATAATAATAATAATTTTTTTTGGCCTGGGGATGGTGTGGAAAATCTCTACCAGACACCAAGGGAGCCGAGTGGCCATTTCCCTAGGTAGTGTGAGGCTCACGCCCACTAAAAAACACAAACCCATTTTTTTCTTGGCCTTGTCCACTCCGGTATCGCTTCTTCAGCATTTCATCAGAGTGGGGCCGTGTTCTTGGCCTATAGGCTTCTCTTCTGTCTTTTGTAGTTTGTCAAGCGTATTTTGTCTTGTGTCGTCGGTTTTGTTTGGTGGGTCTAGTTTGTTCTACGGTTAGTCGTGTTTTGTACTGTTGTCTCGTCGTTTTTCTTCTGTCTCAAGATTCGTGTCACATAGTCTGCGATCGTGATCCAATTTTCGCGGCTGTTTAACATCTTGTCCACCACGTTGTCTGGATTGATGTCTCCTAGCTTTGTTTATACCTCGTGCTTTAGTACGTGCCATCTCTCGCATTCGAAGAATGTGTGCTGGGCATCGTCCTTAGCGTGGCCGCAGTACGTGCAGTCTGGTCTGTCCACTTTAGCCATCCGGTGTAGGTAGGCTCGGAAGTGTCCATGTCCCGTGAGAAAGTGGGTGAGGTGAAAATCTGTTTCGCCGTGTTTGCGTGTTGTCCAGGGCTCAACTTTGGGAATGAGTCTGGCTGTCCACCTGCCTTTGTCATCGTTCTCCCATCTTCTCTGCCACTGCCGAAGAGTGCGTTTCCTTGCCTTTCTTCGGGCGTCTGTCGGGTTTGCCAGAGGTTTCTTGTCATATAGCTCCTTTCGCTCTTGTGCCAGTAGATCGATTGGGATTACTCCCGCGACCACAAAACTAGCGGCATCCGAAACTGTCCTATAAGCACTTGTTATTCTCAGGGCTCCTCTTCTCTGCACGGATGTCAGTTGTTTGGAGTACCTTTCGTGCCTCAGCGCGTTGGCCCAGATCTCTGCGCCGTATAGCATAATGGATTGTGCTATGGAGAGCAGGGTTCGGCGCTTATTGGGCTTTGGGCCCTTTGTGTTGGCCATAAGTCTCTCCAGGGCTGCTACAATCTTTGTGGCCTTTTGTGATGCGTTCTTTATGTGTTCCCAGTAGGTGAGTTTGCGGTCCAGTGTCAGCCCGAGGTATTTAACACTTTTTGCCGCTTGGATACTGTGCCCTTGTATTTCCATACTCACCACAGGGTCCAGTCGACGCTTTGTCAAAAGGGTTATCTCCGTCTTGTTTATGGCCAGTTCTAGTTTGTGGTCTGTCATCCATGTCTGTATTCGTCTCATCGTCTGGTTCAGTTTTATTTGTAGGCCCTCTAGCGTGCGTGCAGTGATGATTGCTGCAAGGTCGTCGGCGTATCCTACAAGGAAGATGCCATCGGGCATTGTCAGCTTGAGGATGGCGTCATAGTTAGCATTCCAGAGGTCTGGTCCTAGGATGGATCCTTGCGCCGCTCCTGCCGTCAGTCGCTTGCTTTTCTGTCCGTCGTCGGTGTCGTAGATTAGAAGTCTGTCTGTCAGGTAGCTGCTCAGGATGCGCAGTAGGTACGTCGGTACATCAAAGTTTCCCAGAGCCTCCATGATATCGTCCCAGCGCACAGAGTTGAATGCATTGCGCACATCCAGAGTGACGACCATGCACAGCGGTCTGGACCAGTGGTTGCCCTCTTCCGTTTTGGCTGCTGCGTGTTATTTTCCTTATGGCGTCCAAGGTTGATTTTCCTTTTGAGAAGCCATACTGCGTGTCTGATAGGCCTCCTGCGTTGTCGATTGCAGACTGGATGCGGGGTTTCAGGAGCTTTTCGAGGAGTTTGCCCGTTGTGTCGAGCATGCACAGTGGTCTGTAGGATGTAGGAGAGTGTTCCTGTCCTTTGCCCTTGCTGATTAGTACAAGCCTTGCCTTCTTCCATCTTGAAGAGAACTTGCCCTCCCTTAGGCACGCATTGTACAAATTCAGCAATAGGTGTGGGTGGGAGTTTGCCAGGATCTTCAGCGCCTCAGCTGGTATTCCGTCTGGCCCGGGAGCCTTTCTGTTTTGTAGGGAGCTTGCCGCTGTTTGGAGGTCTTCCTTCGAGAAGAGGGGGATATCGCTCTTGTTTACTCGGAACTCTCTGTTTATTTTTGCCGGGTGCGTTGGGAATAGTGCGTTCACTATGTTGTCCATGGTGGCTGTGTCCATGGTCTCCGGCGAAGGGCCAGCACCTAGTTTCTTGGTGACTAGTTTATATCCTAGTCCCCAAGGGTCTTTATCCACGTCCTGCAGTAGCTCCTCCCATTTTGCGGCTTTGCTTTCAGCGATGGCTTTTCTTAATTTTTTCTTCGCCTGCTTGTATGCCCCGGTCTTTTCGTTTGCCTTGGCGTTCTTCTTGGCGCGCTGGACTTGGCGTTTGAGACGAAGGCATTCCCTCCTCAGATCTGCTATCTCCTCATTCCACCAATACACGGGCCTTCGGTTGGGGAGGTTTGCTTTGCGTGGCATCGAGGCGTTACACGCTTGTATGATCACCTCGATCGTTCTGTCCACTAGCGAGGCGTTACACGCTTGTATGATCACCTCGATCGTTCTGACCACTAGCTTGTCCAAGTTGCTGTCGTCCGTTCGGTTGGCCACTTCTTCGAGTGCGTCTTTTGTCTTGTCGATTTCCGTTTTAAATGTTGTCTCGTCCATTTTGTCGGTGTTCCAAATTTTGCATGTCGTGCGGTATTTCCGGGTGCTGCTTGCCGCGAGCGAGAACGTTATGTATTGATGGTCACTTCCGGTGTAGTCGTCGATGACTCTCCAATCTTTGATTTTGGCGGACAGTTTTTCTGTCGCCAGTGAGATGTCTGGGATGGTCCCTGCGCAGCCTGGTCTCGTAAAAGTAGCTTTGTTGCCCGTGTTCAGAATGATTAGGTTCCGTCGCGCTGCCATTTCGAGAATGAGCCTCCCTCTGGTGTTTGTGTAGGGCATTCCCCACTCAAGGGCCTTGCCGTTGAAATCTCCGGCGACTAGGACTTCGCCTTGCATGGACAGTAAGGTATCTTCAAGGTGGTGAAGGTTCTTTTCGAAGTCTTTGACCCGCTGGTTTGGGGTGAAGTAGCAGCTGACGAAAGTGATACCTCTGCATCTTATCCAAGCGTAGCCTGCTCCGGCTCCCTGCCCTTCCACGATCGTGCTGCGGGGTTCAGGTCTCCAAATTGCTGCGGTGCCCAGAGTGTCGGTTGTCCATTGTCGCTTGTCCATGTTGTTGTACTGTTCACTGATAATAATAATAATAATAATAATAATAATAATAATAATAATAATAATAATAATAATAATAATAATAATAATAATAATAATAATAATAATAATAATGATAGTGATAGTAATAGTAATAGTAATAGTAGTAGTAATAGTAGTAGTAATAATAGTAATAATAGTAATAATAGTAATAATAGTAATAATAGTAATAATAGTAATAATAGTAATAACAGTAATAACAGTAATAATAGTAATAATAACAATTCTAATAATAGTAATATCAATTATAATAGTAACAATACTAATAATAAAATACTATTCATTCAGAAATGATTTAACGATATTAATGATGCCTAGTGCGTTTAGCAAATTCAGGATGAAGGAAATAGAATTTTGGTTTGGCATTCTCCTTCTACATCAGTCCAACTGCAATTTAACACAGGCAGGATGGGATATGCCAGTTCTTTTTTCTTTGCTTCAACTTGAACAGTCAACATGAAACAGAGAATCAGTGGGATTAGAATTTTTATTTTTGTTTTTTAAGGGAGGTAGTGGTGTGATTTGTGTATTCCTTCACACTGTAGAATATGTTGTTAAGCAGGAAAGCTTTCAATTTACTTTTAAATTTATGTATTGTATTCATATATTTAATATCATGGCTCAATTTGTTGTAAAGTGTAATGCCCTCTATTAGGGTACTTTTTTGATAAAGTGTAGTTTCAGAATGGGGAATGTAGGTTATCCTTTTGTCGAGTGTTATAGTTGTGTACACCTGAATTTAGAGTGAAAGTGTCTTTGTTTTCCATGAGAATCTTCTTTGTGAAGACAACTATTTCAAATATGTACATGCACGGTAGTGGAAGAATCCTTAATTTTTTGAACAAGGGTTTGCAAGACTCCAGCTTATGAGTGCTAGTCATTGTTCGCAGTATTCTTTTTTGGATAATAAATGTACGAGTGCTATAACAATAACATGTCTGTTTATTGAATTTATCATGATTAGACAATAGATACTGCATTGATTGTTCTATGTTGCAGGGTTGCTGTGTCTACCGGATTTTTCATTTTATAAATATGGAATGTTTTATGTATATTATTTCACGTATTGTAAATGTCCATTATTTTGACTTATGTTTCTGTATGCATGCTAGAAATCGGCCCTCAGTCGTCATCCTGATCGGAAGAATGGGTATGCTATCAATATATGTAAAATTTTAAAGTAGTTTATTAATTTGTAAAGTCAGCCAAATTTCTTAATGTTGATTTTTAATGATAATATTTTTACAATCCAATTGAGGATTAATTCACTTTCTTATTCAATTTTTTTATATATATGGTAGCATACTAATTTGTTTTCCCTGGTTTTCCCTGATCGCTTAAGGTAAATGCCAGGATGTTTTGTAATGTTTGTAAGCCCAGGGGCATTAGGCTTTAAAATTGTTGTAAAAATTCAATAATTTTTGTGAAAATAAATTGCTGTGGACCATCGGTGTTCAAGAAATTTTAATGACTGCTCCTTGCAATTTGTCATTAAAATTGACCACCCATGGTGCATCAGTTTATTCTTTACTGAACCTTCGCATTATATCAAATCATATATCTGATCAATTCAATTTTCATGAAATTTCAAACATTGTCATTTTCATACAGTAGATTTGTTCATTCCTTAGATATGCTTTGATCGTGGTCATGTGTCGATATTACGTGCATAAAACTAATATTATACAAATATTTCTAGTTCAGTAAAGAATAGTTTTATTTCACTTCATTGTGTAGTTGGAAAATTAAAATTATTTTGAGTCTTGTATTTCATTTCATCTCTATTCTATAAATCCCCTGTTTATACCTTTTTTTCCTATTATATAATAAAATAACATATAACTATTTCATTTATTCTTCAGTTTCAATAAAATTTTATTAATTCTGAGAGTTCAAATATTTTTAAATTTATAAGTAATTTAATTAAAAGTATTATGTTTAATATTATAATTAATTAATAAAAACAAATTTCATATATAAATTATAAATTAAATTATTTTACCATATGCCTGTTGCGATTTATAAGTCATAAAACAATATTAACATCATTTCAGCATATCTGGATTTTGAAGGCCACTACGTACTACATTTAAACAAGTCGCGTCGGCGCTTTAGCGTTTTATTTCGATGAGGTTGGCAGTGCCGAAACTCCGCCATCTTGAATTTTTAGGGTCTTTTCTTACGTGGAAACACCTATATCTGGGGGTGTCATAAACATGCACGCAGAGGCGGATCCGGGGGAGGGGCATAACCCCAAAGCCAGAAGTTTTCGTTTCCTTCCTTCCTTTTTTGGCAACATTTATTTAAAGCTTTATTCGCGTTAGACGTGAGTAATTATTTAAAAAAAATAATATTGTATAGTATCATATACATTACACAAATAATACAATATAACAAATGTTTATTATTTAACAAAAATCTATCTATCCCCCCCCCCAAAAAAAAGATTGGCTGGATCCGCCCCTGCATGCACGGTGGTGCTCCTTGCTACCGATCAAAAACTGAAGAGAATATTGGATTCTAGTGACATTTCTGTTCTCGACTGACCAGGAAATAGCCCTGTTACGAATCCCCCCCGGCTAGGAAATAGCCCGGAACGAAAGTGAAGGCAAAAAATCCTACAACAAAGGAACAACTTATGGTGTACATCAACACCATTTGAAATGAAGAAGCCGATATTGCCGAATTATGCAAAAACGTCGATCAAGGAAATCCCAAACCAATTAATGCTTTTTTCGTTTAGTTAACTAAATATGCTCATTAATTCCATGAGAAATCGTTGATTATCTTTATGTTAATAGCATACGTAAAATTAACGTGCCATTATTTATTTATTTATTTTACGTCAAAAAACAGTTAAAAACTGCGTATGACGTGCTATGGGGAAAAGTGAATTGTGTGCACATTTTCAAAATTCTGTGATCCCTACACTAAGTCATATACTACTTAAATTTTGAATTTTGAAAGGGAGAAAAAAACAAAAAAAACTCCCATGTAATAAAATCTATTTTCAATGATAAATAAGCAATAAATTTTGAATTTTGAAAGGGAGAAAAAACAACAAAAAACTCCCATGTATAAAATCTATTTTCAAGGATAAATAAGCAATACATTTTGGCTCTTATTACTTCCTGCCGCGACAACATGGAAACGATAATTTGAATAATTGTATTTCCCACTGAATTCTAGAAGACGTGCACAGAAAATGAAGTTACATTTATGTCCAGAAGCAAAACAAGGGGCCATCTCAGCATTTGCTCAATGGATCAGGGAAACTGGACGAAAAACCTGATCGAGATGGGGGTCATTGACCCGGAAGCTGTAGTACAATAGTTGTTACAGGTTGTTTATTCTCATTTATACAGTCCAAATAGTAATTAATGCATTATGTATCATTGTTAAAATTAATGTTACTTTTCTTGTGATGCTCAGTATAGTCTCTAATTGTATAGAAACAGTTTTGCAGCAGAAACGATTTCACTTGGGATTTAAACTGTTCTATTGAATTTAATCGTTTAATGTCATCTGGCAAAGTGTTGTAAAATAATGTACATGTATTGTATGTGAATTTTTTGTAATGAGCTGTTGATACTGTCACCTGATGAATATGATTTCTACGGCGAGTGTTATAGTAATAGACTTCGGCATTTTCTGAAAATATATTCCCGCCCTTAAGCAAGTCATTTTTTACAAAAACCACTGATTCGTAAATAAAAAGACACGGTAATGGTAGAATTCCTAGATTAATGAAGAGAGGCTTACATGAATCACGTGAGTGGGATTTGGTTATTATTCGTACAATTCGTTTTTGTAATCTAAAAGTCTGGGAGCTATAAGATGTATTTCCCCAGAATATTATGCCATATCTCAGGCGGGAATGAACATTCGCGAAGTATACACAACGAGCAGTATGAAGGCTGACTGAATTTGCAAGAATTCTGAACGCGTAGCATAATGAACTTAATTTTGTGTTCAATTCATTTAAATGGAGGTTCCATTTAAGGTTTGACTGAATTGAGAGACCTAAAAATTTTGTTGCCTTAACATCAGTCAATGGTACACTGTTCATTTTCAATGGAGCACAGAATTGTTTATTTGATATGGAAAACTGCATTAAAACCGTTTTCTTTTCGTTTACTATTAATTTGTTATTTCGGAACCAATTTGAAACATCTGATATTGTACTATTTACGGTTTCTTTATTACAAAGGATGTTCGTATCATCCGCAAAGAGAACCGTTCTTCCGTTTCGAATCGTCGAGGGCATATCGTTTACGTAAAGTAGGAACAGAATAGGGCCTAAAATCGATCCTTGAGGAACTCCACATGCAACGGGCAAAGAGTCGGAAAGGTGCGTACGTAATGTTCCATCATCCCAGTAAGATATTTCAACTCTCTGGGATCGTTGTTTAAGGTACGAACATAACCAATCTAGAGCAATACCACGAATTCCATATGTAGGTAATTTGGAAAGTAAAATGTCATGATCAATGACGTCAAAAGCTTTTGAGAGATCTAAAAATAATCCAATAGGTGCCTCGTTTTGATCCAATGATGAGGCGACATCTTTAAGAAAAGAAAATATAGCTGTTTCCGTTGATTTTGATTTTCTAAATCCATGTTGGCAATCTGAAAGCGCGTCGTGTTTAGTGAGAAAGGTTTCCATTCGTACGTAAAAAAGTCTCTCTAATATATTTGAAAAAACTGATAGAAGAGAAATGGGCCGATAATTTTGAATTTCATTTTTGTTGCCTTTTTTGAAGAGCGGCTTAATTTTAGCCGTTTTGAAAATATCTGGAAACGTTCCAGTGCATAAAGATGCATTAAATATGTGAGTTAACGGGTGTATAATGGCATACGCACAAGTCTTTAATAAAGAATCTGGGAATTCATCTAAACCGGACGAATATTTATTTTTTAGTTTACCGATTATTTTGAGAATTTCATAGGAAGAAGTTTCGGAAACGAACATTATGTCTAAAATTTTGGGTGAACTGTCTGTTTTTGAATTTTGTGGCTGAAGACCCTTAGTGAGATCGGCAGCAATTCTCGAAAAGTATTGGTTAAAGAGACTAGCCACTGTTGCCGGATCGTTTACATTTATATCGTTATATTTTAAAACAACATTCTCTACGGGTTGTCTAGTTGAATTGGTAGTATTTTTTATTATATTCCACATTGCTTTTGTTTTATTATTTGAGTTCAAAATATCCTGATCGTTTTTCATGATTTTAGCCTGCCTTATGACTTTTCGTAACAATGTTTTGTATTTTTTAAAGTAGATAAGGAAACCTTGAAATAAAACGCGCTATTAACGTGCAAATTCAAACGTGCAATTAAAGCGCGTCACCTACCAATCAGAATTCAGAAACGGAGCCAAATCATGTAATTAAGAATATATAACCTGGTATTTGCAGTCATCCATGAAACATGAACATATATTACGTACTACAGAATCTACATATACACAACGAATGAATAAAACTAAATTAGGGAAGTAAACGTTAAACTAGCTGACTTATGGAACAAGATAAAATATTTAACATGAATAAATTAAATGTTTTACATGTAAACTAGTTTTCCCCCAATATTTATACATGTTGTATTCTCTCCCATACCTGTCTTTACTTTTCGTGGGAAGTAATGTTTTCTTGCCTTAGCCAGCTTCTAATATTTTATTCACAATATGTTTAGTACCTTTCATTGGCAAATATTTTGTGGAAACAAAAATAATGCAAGATAATAGTAATAATAATAGTAATAATAATAAATAGTAATAATAACACTAAAAATATGTTTTAAAAGCAACACTAAGTCACGAAATGCATTCTTCGGGTGGAAAAGATGAGCTTGAATTTTTTAATTTGAATTATTTGTAAATGGAAACGGAAAAATATTGATCATAACATGTGTATAAAGGGGTATAATTGCATTCATGGTATATAAGAAAACTCGTTCCTATCGTCGCTCGTTTTCTTGAACATACCATTCATGCAATTACTCACTTCTTTATACACTCGTTAATTACTATAATTCACGCTTAAGAGGGAGGTAATCAAGAACTAACAAGTTTGCAGCTTCTTCAATTCTATTGTTTAGTTCTAATAATTTAAGACAATGAAATTTTCTTTTAAGTACCATTTTGCTTATAATTTTTCCACGTCTGTAAATAAGAGAAATATTATCAAAACAACATGATCAAATGAAAAGCCGGGAAATGATAAAAAGTTACCGGGCCTTGTTAACGATCTAGTGAAGCTACAACAGCGCATACTTTCTCGCATATATTTGTAATTGCTCGACTTATTTCCACCACAACATACAGGCAGGGCCTTTTTAACCAAATAGTACTATAGATAGAGTCGCCTCTACATATCTCTTCCTGCACATGCTAATGAAGCTACCACAATTGAGCGCACCGCCATATTGGTATTACACGCGCCCGAATTCATGAGCCCCGGAGTACATACCCCCATCCCTTGCCAACAAACTCTTCTAAATGTACACGCAATAAAATTCAACACTTCGTCGCATACTTAAACAATGCGCGGCAAAGTCGAATTGGGTTGTACCAATATGGCCGCTGCGCGAACTCACTGGCTACATTGGAAAACTCTATGGACGACTCTGTGTTTTCTTTGGTTTTAACAGTATTGCGGGTTCAAGAGCCTAGGTTAATTTGCGGGCTCTCTATTCTTACTTTCACCCACGGTGTAAGATATGTAGGTGTGTCAACTAGCCGCCTTTTGGGCAGGTTTTCTGAAGCCAGTTTGAGGCTAGTTCCTAACTCGTCCGTACGATGCGCACGATCGGTTTGGGCAAAATGGCCGGCCAGGTGATGGTCGGCATGGTGTTGCTCACGTTTCCAGCGTAGTATTTTTGTCAATTGGAGAAACGCTAACGTAAATGTATTAAAGCCTATTTAGACGTATTACAATGTGCGTCAGAGGTGTTATTTTTTTAAAATTTACCACCGATTGAAGATTTGCATTTTAAACCAGGAGGTGAGGTTATTCTTAAGAGAAAAACAAAAATAATAATAATAATATTATAATAATAATAATAATAATAATAATAATAAACAAGGATTACTTTTACGAAAAACACTTCAACTGTGATTTACTATTAATCAAGTGATGGTCACGTTTCTTTGCAACCCATAATGTCAGCAATCAATCAATAGGATTGTACTTAATTGCAGTGTACTGGATCATTTGTGAAAACAATTTCAATATAATTAATAATTTTATAATAAGAAATAGTCATTTGCAATAATAATTTTGCACATTCTTTTGAGATTGTATAAATAATAAATTTTATTCCATTACTGATGATTACTTACAAATCATATTTTCACACAATACCGATATTCATTACTACGAAACATGTCAAAGAAATGACATTCATCAGGCGTCAGTATCAACAGCTCACAACAAGAAATCTTTATATAATATATAATATTTGCATTGTACATTGTATGATCATATAAAGTCCTGACTTGTCATACATAGCTTATGCTGTATTTATGTGACAAATATATTATATTATTATGGGTATGTTATTTTACAACTTATTGCCAGATGACATTAAACAATTAAAATCAGTACACAAATTTAAGTTACAAGTAAAATCTTTTCTGCTGCATAACTGTTTCTATTCAATTAGAATCTATACTGATCATCAAAAAGAAAAACAATGTTTAGTTTAACAAAACAATGATATACAATGCATTAGTTCACATTTGTATTGTATTGTATTATATAAAAAAAGACAATATGCCTGAAACAAGTAATGTACTTCAGCTTGAGGGTCAATAACCCCCACTTTGATGAGGTTTTATGTCCAGTTCTTTTCGACCCATCAAGGAAATTCGGAAATGGCTCCTTAATTTGCTTTTGGATATAAATGCAGCTTCCCTATGCGCACGTATTGTTGAGCTCTGGCTAGTACTGGTAGGAGTAGAGCTGGGAGTGTGTTACTATTTTGTTAGCAATACAAAAAATCACACCCACAGTTCATTTATCGATGCAAATAAATTTTCTAGAATTCAGGAGCAAAACTTCTAGTGTTTTAAATGTTGCAAACCTCAGGTTTTTTAATTTTTTTTATTATTATTACTTTTATTCATTTTTTCATTATCATCTACTGAAAATATATTAGTATTAAAATAATATATTTTTATTGAATGAAATAGCAATTTACACTTTTTGCAGTTATACATTACTTGTTATTCATTATAATTAGAAAAAATTGATATTAAACAATAATATACAATAAGCAACTTGAATTTTATCATGCCAATAACATATACATTATGAGGATCATAGTCACCAGATATTTCCTGGGCATGGTGTTTCATTGCCTCAGTCCTTACATCTGCTGCATCCAAAATATCTGCTGAAAGTACAACAGTTTTACGGAAATATAAAATAAATAGATGAATTCTTACATTTAAAAGTCTTAAAAATTACAATTTTAATAATGAACAATCCAATTTTCTTGTCATCTAAATCATGTCCTCTAAAAGTTATCTACTTTTAATGCTATTTAAAATACATACCATTGTAAAAATTCCCAGAATCATCAAGTTTGAATTTGCTTGGAACAGCTTCTGGTTTAAGTTTTTTCCTAGTGACTTCTGAAAACTTTTTAATAATTTAGTATTAAAAAATATACATTTATATTCTTTGATTATATGTGGATGTTCTTTAACTTGGATAATTGTGAATGTTTTTTTTTCTAATTGATATAAATAATGAATTTACATAGGTTACATTTCTCAACGTTGATAGTATGTGATTATACAAATTAATTATTTTACTATTAACTCATTCACAGTATATGATAAATTCTTGAAATATGTACTTACAGCATTTCGCATAACAATGATCTCTTCACTGTTGAAATGCTTTTCGCAGACATAATCGCTCTCTCTCAACTTTCTTTTTTTCTGGGGAACAATTTCAACCCATTTCTTTCTTGTATCTTCCTGCTTGGGGACACAAAATAAAGCAGTTTCCTGTGAATTACATATTGCGCTGTCACTACTGCACAGTTTTACAAAACATCTTCTACCCATTTTCGAAACTGTTCACTCTACTTGACAGTCGCAATTCCACCACAACACGACAAATCTCTGATTTGAAATTTGAAATCAGCTGCCCACGGAGCTGTCAAATGGATCATGGTCATGCTACGTCATACCCAAACAGATCACAGCGCTTATATGCGAGAACTACGAGAACTAGCCTCACACTAGCTTCAACTTGGGACTGGGAGTGAACACACCTATATATCTTACACCGTGCTTTCACCGATCTCCCCCTTCAATTTCGATGCTGAAATATAAAGAAAATCCTATCAATTTACATTGTATTTTGTAATTATTTTAATATTTTGAAAGTATTTCTTAGTGTCTCAATTTAACATTATTAAAACAAAAAAATTAAACATACTAATATAAATAAGAATAACAGATTTATAATTACATTGAAAAAGACTACAAACTGGTTTTAAGATTTTATTGAATTGTACAATGCACAAAATAATTGTCAGATGGCGTGATATAACCATCTGGAAATACTGATCATTAATTTTAGAATGCTACTCGTATAATAACTTTATAAATTATATTTTTTACAAAGGTTAAATTTCTTGATATAATTTATAGGACTGCCTTTTTTTTATAAAAAAACCAAAGGACCTTTCAAGAATTACATTAATAAATAACAGTCAATGTTTACATCTTACAATGCTACTTTTCGCACTTTGCGCGGGGTGATTTCATCGGTTATTTTATTGAAACTGATGGAATTCAGAACGTATTCGATATTTATTGTCACAAAAAGAATTATTTTTTTCTGACTCATGGTGCTTCTGGTTATTTTTTATTAGTTTCAATTTTGAAAACGAACATTCGCCAGAGCAGTCAGTTGCCATTAAACAAAAAAAAAAAAAATTCTGCAAAAAATGCCTACATTTGAAAAAAAAATAATAAGCTGATCAGATGTAAGCATTACGTATAAGTCATTGATATCAAACATTTATTATAAACTTTCCTAACTGATAAAGACTGTTTCAATAGTTTGCATTCAGATTTCAGATGTTTTATTTATATCGCAAAAATAAAATTTGGCAAAATGTCTGGAGCTATCTCGAAGTTAGTTTAATTCAAGAGTTGCCAATTTAAATAAGGAAGCCAAATCGATCATGGGAATACTAGCGCAGACAAGGTTATGAGCCGAGTGCAATGTGCATTTTTTCGCTGACGTCATCCCCACCACTAGTTGTAATCATACTGCCAACCTAAACGGAAGTAATATGAAACGAATGAATAGGGTCGATGCTCGCCCATACCCCATATTCGCATACACTTTGTTCCCGCCACATTTTAATGCCAAATTACTTTCAAATGCAAATTTTCTCGCATCGCTCGCTTGGATCCAAGTGACGGTGAGGCTCGGGACTTCGGCCCTCGCGTTCACTATAAACAACCTTGAGTCTAACCACCACATAATTACCGATTCACTTTTATAAGAATGCACTTTAATGGTTAAGTTCACTACCCTGCATTTCGTCACTGCTGTGTTAGACAAATGAACATCGCACAGCGCATTACTCAGTCTCCGCTCGAATACCGTTTATTTCTCTATGCTTTTTAGATCGACCATTTAACTTCATTATTGAAGTATTCATTATAGGAATATATGTCTACTTTAAATTGATACTTTCCCGAAAGAGATTCTTTTCTTTTCTATCAAAATGTTATTCGCGAACTTCTCATAGGTTCACGCATTCTCGCATCAACCAGCAACATTCCATTATCCAATGATGCGCAACGCATCACTCCATTTTGCCCAGTTTTTGCTTATAGTTTAATCATATATCACTTTTTTATTGGTTTTCAAATTTTGAAAAAGAGTAGTGAATAATTTTTAAGAACTATCGGAGGCAATAATACGACATTCCATACAGCAAACGTGGATAATTTCATACCATAAAATGAACATTCAAAACTAACGGCCTTCCGTTATAACGCACTATGAACTCATTCGAAACAACGATATTACCTATGCACATGTGTTTACATTCTTCCAGACTAATAAAGTTAGATTTAACATTTTAGAGAGAGAGAGAGAGCATTGTAACACTATCGTTAAGTAAATAAAACAACCTGGTCTTATCTTTTCCATCATGTCGCCATTCAACAATGAACTGCTGAAATATCCATTGTTGCATTGTTTCCTACCGCAGCGAACGGTGGCAATATAAAATCATCGTAATATAAGTTCGTACAAACTTACGGAACACAATCTTTCTTTCATATTACAATTAAATAGTATTTTTAAGAGAAAACCTTAATGGGCTAATTTCAAGTACGGTTTGGGATTGCTTGAAAGCAAATACATCAATACCTCGAGAATACAAATTGTAGAAAAGAATAACTAGTGATGCATCAGAATGGCACAGACTTTCTCGTACAAATGAGTTTTTTAATTTCTTTGGTCTGGGCTAGCTTTTCAGTCGTGCCCCATCCTCTTGCCAGCTGCCATCTATCGCCGCCCAAAGTACATTTTAAAAAAAATTGTTTTTCGGATACCCAATTATAGAATCGAAAATTTACTTAAAGAAAACTATAGAAGATTAAACCTCAATCTGCAGCGACATTTTCGTTAAAAAAATTGGAGCAGTTTTAAAGAAAATATCTTTTAAGTGCTATATTTGAAGCTCTTCATAGAAAATTTTTGAGTTGTCAGAAAACTTCACTTAAGTCGTTTGAAGCATTTTCACTCGTAAATGCAGTAATGTGTACAAATCGCTCTAAATTTGGGGATTTACAGCGTGAGAGATATTTAAAAAAATTACATTTGCGTAAATTTTGAAAAAGAAAAGAAAATCACCAAAACTGATTTTGTCATCATAATCAGTGCATTTAGCACTATCCGTACCAAAACTTATGAGTATAAAATATACAGTATATTTCTTACACTATGATAGTTTTCTTGGCTTATTAGCGCCACAGTGCTGGCGGGATGAGTCACTGACGTTTCACAAATTGCTCTTTTTTGGACAGCGAATTGTTGAACACCATTAGGCACGTGATAACGCAATAAATATTTCTTTCGAAACTGTGTAGGCAGATGCATTCATATACCACGTTTTTAGTGCAAGGTGCATTCGAAGTATGCGGGATTACCTTTGACCTTTTAGAGAATCTTACCAGTGTATCATGTGGATTTTATTGGAAAAATGGAAGAGGAATTGTCTTCTCCATGGTGGAAATAACCATGTTATTTCCACCATGGTCTTCTCAAAATTGCCTTATCTGTTAGCTCTTTCTAAGAAATAGACCAACAAATTGACACTGTGTACTAGTTTTACGTGTACGAATCAACTCTTGAATATCCTGTGTCCAAATTATTGCAATCATCACCTATGTTTTTCTCAGAAATTAATTTTCCTTATAATTCACAAAGTTTTGTGAATGTGTTAAACTCCCTAGAGAAATCTCATTCTTAGAAATAAAATGAGACATGTACGACCTTTTCACAAAACCCATTAATTGCAACTACTTTCTCATGTTTTTTCTAACACTTCCTTCATTAAAAAATATATAGTTGTTCAACATCCAAATTGAATTTTAACCAATTAACATGACATAACAAAGAAAATACTATTGTTTGAATGTTTTTTTAATTTTTTTTTCGTCTATTTTAAAAATTTTGTTTGGGGGTTTTTTGGTCTATTTGGGTGATTTCATACACATGGAATAGATTTCAAGTTGGGACCATTGTAACCCCTTGCATAAGGATCTGCTAATAAATTGACTGCAAATTAGCAAGAAATATTTTTATAGTTACATTGAAACACAATAAACAAGATATTAATAAAAAGCATGACAATGTCTCAAAAATTGTCTCCCTTTTTTGTCAAATGTAGACTTTTCATTCTAACTCATAGGTATTATCCAATCCAGCAACGTGGAAATGTCATTGTTTCATAGCTTTTGGGGGTTGATTTTTTTGTCAATAGTCAGCACATTAATAAACAAAAATGTCATTTTTATCGGGCCATTTCCAAAACTGTTTGGTCTTAGTCACGGAGTCTATTGTAGAACCTGACTCATCTTCATTGTGCAATTTTATTATCAGAGCTGGATAGTGCTTTCCTTCATATTTGACAATCACAAAGTTATTTACTTCACAATTATTCTTGTAAATCTTTGCTAGGCCCACTGGTGCCAAAGTCTTCTCCAAAATTTTGAGGCTTGCTTTCATAGAAGTTGGAGCCATTATCAGAACTTCAGTAGTCATGGAGACTGCAAGAACTGGAGTTCTAAGATTCAGTTTCTGATGTTTGATTTGGGTACCCTCTTTTTGGCTTAGGTGTGGATGTTGATACTTATAAGTCAATGTCATCTACTCTTGTTTCATCAAACAATTTTGAAGAGGCACAAAAGTGCCTTGGCAAAAGCCAAGTGGCCCATTTAATTTTTTTAATAGGTCATGATTTGGTCAAATCCTGCTGCTTTTCTCAAAGGTTTAGTTAGAAATTTTCTCATAACAGTTTTTCACAGGGCTGGTTACGTTCTTTTGAGGCAAACTCTCCAAAACTTTGCTTTTGTCAAGGGGTATGATACCTGTTTTTTTAAGTCCAGAAACTATGCATATAGATAAACGACTTCACATTTCTTCTCTGCATATAGATAATCAACCAGCTGTTTTAGAAAACTGATCCTGGGAAACGTTTCTCATTGACTTGTTTTGTTGTCTCCGCTACGTCAATATTTTAAGCAACTCTCTTTTCACAGGACTTTAGTAAGTAACATTCAATGACTAGGTGAAGTGAGTAGTTTGTGGGTAAGCATACAAATCTTATGTTGTTTTCCTCTCACGAGTTTAAAACTTGTAGGGCAGATGGGAGGTTAAATTAACTCCTATCACAAACTTGACTTCAGGCAGCATTTTCAAACGAGGAAGCAGGATTGAGATAAACCAATATTCGAAATACTTTATATCAAACCAACCACTTTTTGTTCTATTGTACTTACATCCCGCAGGTCCACCTTCTATCCATATAGACCACAAGTGTTCCGATTTGTACACCATATAAGGTGGTAACATCTCTTCATTTTCAACAAAATATTAGTGAGGTACAAGATTTCATAGACTAGGTTATACATTCTACTTACTTTGGTCCTCTTTTTTAAATAAACTTACTTCACCCACGTTCAGCTTGTACATTTGTCTCATCATAGTTCCAGATATTTTCATCTGGAACGTTACTGAGGTCAGTTTCTAAGTTAGCAAAATTATCATTGACTATTTTTCATCAATAGCAGCTCTTACTCAATTTATGTTGCTTGCTATGTGCATTGTTAAGTTTCCTAAACAATTCTGCCCAATCAGTTCCTGGGAAATAGTTTTTGAAGTTATTTATCATACGCCCCTGTTTGTCATGAAACCATTTTATGGAGTATCTCAAATCAATATCAGTAATAGGGAATTCAAATTCAGACATGTTAATGTGAGCATCAAATGAACATCATTCTTCTTGAGAGAATACTGTGGGATGGCCATGTTTTTTTAACTCCTTTGTTTTAAGCTAATTTATTATTGTGCTTCTAGATATTATAATATTAACTTGCATCTCTTTATGTTCTTACTCCACTACTTATGTCCATCAAACCAACTTTCGAGTTCCCAGCACGGTAATCAACATATCTTCTTGAAACTGCCTTTCTTTTACAATTTGTCACAACATCTTCACAAACTGGAACAAAAACAACTAAAATAACATTCAGAACAGTAACACTTAAATAAATATTAAAAACTTTTTTTAAAAGATTTGTTGGTAACTTCAAAATTTTTTTTCTTAGCTGGGGTTACTTTGGTCCTGGCTTAAAGTATCCCCGAAACACTAATATTTAGGTTATGATTATGAAAATGTTAAAACTTACTGTCAAAACAAAAAAAATTAAGAATGAACTATGATCACACATTTGTTACTAAAGATAATATTATGGCACTTACCTATGTTTTACTCTTTTCCAAAGTGCTCCACACAAGAAAGTCTGGAGAGTAATAATCTTCATGCCTAAACAGATACTTGCAAAACCTCCAGTGTCGCCACTAACAAAAAAATTACATTTATTCCAAATTACTACATTACTCTCAAACAGGTTCAAACTATTTTTCAAGCCAAAAGAATCCCATTTATCTGTATTGTTTGTTCACTACAAAAATTAACTTCTTTTTTGTGTTGACCAAAGTAGCCCAGGCAATAATGACAAAAAATACAAGAAGTATACAAAAAAATGAGAGTGAATTGAGGAACACTAAAGCCAATAAATTAAATAATTTAAAAAAACTCTAAAATAATATAGAACATAATTAATAAAAGAAATACTCAGCACAAAAACACACACACCTATTTTGTGAAGGTTTGATCCTTGATAATCCTAATATTTATATATTTTTAGGACCTTCAAAAACCTTACCTCAACACTAAGCATGATAAAGGTAACAGTAATACTAAAATCCTTCTAGAACTGCAAATTCTGTTTCCTCTTCACACTTATGTTCCTGGTATTCAGTAATCAATAAATATACTGCATCTTTAATAGATATTCATCAGGATTACATGAAATACATCCTTAAAAAGTGTTAAGCAGTGCAACATTATATTTAAGTTTACCTAATAAAATCATCTCTATCTACGTTCACAATTCCAGACTCCCTACAAATAAGCATTTACCATTAGCTACAAAAAATGTTACACAGCATGCAAGGAATTAGTCTTATAACCCTCACCCCTGTATTTATGAAACTATGAAAAAGTAATCTGAGTAAGAAGTAGGCAGTAATTTTCTGGTACACTAAAAATTCAATATTTAAAGTGAAATCTTCCACAGAAGTGACACAGTGACCAGTACTACAACCATTGCTATCTCTTATGTGCCAACGATGTTAAAAGTTCCACTGATTTCACTGTAACTTGACATCATGATTCTGCACACGATACTACTCTGACATTTTTTATCTTCTTCGGACAAAACTTAGTAGTATAACATATTTCACTCTCAAGAAAACCAAACCGTAATTGGGAATTTTTGATTTCACAAAGGGACTTTCTGGGAAGAAAATACAATAAAAAATACATGTTAATACTAAGAGGGGTCAAAATATCTTGTTGGATATTTTGAAAATAATATTGAAATATTGTCGACTAAGTAATTAATAGTAGGATAGAGAAATGCAAGGAATTACAAAGACTTAGAAAAGTTATTCAATGTTGAAGGCCAAGAATGTCAGTAGTAATTAAGGTAAATTAAGCAAGTTTACAAAATTATTCCAACAAAGTATTGATGGCCATTTTGGTATTACAAGCCGTGGCCTCGTAAGAGCGGTCAATTTTTGGCCCACAACTATGGAGTAGAGTGTAAGAATCGTAACACCCAATTATAACAAAATCGAGCTAGCCAAATTAATCAGTTAATAAAATAAGTAAATTAGTAGTCAAATAACATGAGGGATAGAGTGAGAATCATCACAATACTAAGGATAATGGAAATCACTTTATAACTTCAGTTTTATATTTGTCAAGTGAATACTCAACACTGCTAAATAAGCACATTGTAGCATTGTTTACTTTCATTTTGCAAATCACAGAATTCAGACTTCTGAAAAAGTATATAAAATTGACAAAATTCTATTACAAATTAATTAGAGCAGGTTCTAAAATGATCTCAACAGAAAATAACCATGAACTTTACACTCAGTACTTCAGATTATTTAAAAAAACATACAAAGCTTTGTTACCTTTTAAATCTACCAACACCAAACTACCTGATTTATTTAGACCTTAACAAATTTGACTTAAAAGTGAACATGTAATTTCAAAATACAATAACACCTACAGCAATAGAGTTCTTTGCAGCATAACTTCAATCTTTCTTCTTTGAATTGAGATCACTTTTTTCTCTTTTATCAGTCACAGTGGCACTTATTTCTTGTCGTCTTTCATCTTCTTCTTTTACTTCTTCATATCCTCTGCATGCATACATAAGGATAATTACATTAATAACCACAACTGCAACAACTACTGACCACGCAGTATTTGCAAATCCTTCTATATGAAATGAATGTTTAAGAGTATACTTGGTTCCAAAGAAAGCACCAAAAGGAACACTGAACATAGCCATACTGTATAGAAGAAAGACTGCAAGCACTTTCACGGAGTCCTG
Source organism: Teleogryllus occipitalis (assembly GCA_011170035.1). NCBI lineage: Eukaryota > Metazoa > Arthropoda > Insecta > Orthoptera > Gryllidae > Teleogryllus > Teleogryllus occipitalis. The sequence continues at coordinate 86,372 of BLKR01001432.1, read as the reverse complement.
TTTTGGAGGCTCTGGAGCAAATAACCTCTCATCTGTCTCTCCACTATCAGATTCAGAATTTCTTCTTTCCATTATATTTCACTCTTGCAAACCTGCAAGAACAAATTAATTATTTTCAATTTATCTACTTCAATGACTGAAATGTTTGTAACAAATGCTCAATGTAAATCCTCAGAATTCTGTAACAATCACTACACTATTCTCAAAAATGAAAATCAATTGAAAATCGACGCACTCAATATCAAGAATAGTCCTAAAAGAATCACAAGAACCAATGTGTTATAATTAATTTTGTTTCTTTGAAATATGTATCCTCTATGATCTTAAACCTCTTGGAAAAAATAAAATTTCGCACCAAACCAAAAAACACATTTTTTAAAACTTTCTACAGGATGGTGGCAAGATACATTAAATTACTTTCATTTCATTCAAACTTTTTGTTATATCAAAATTAACTCAAAATCTGAACCTTTCTGATTAACCTCAAATCGAGACATTTATGGAAACGCAAAACGTAAATTATTGACAATGACTGAGAGAAAACTTCAGAAAAAACTTAAGAAATGCTTGAATATTATACATTAGAGTAGCATTTATTAAACATTTTATGGCTGTGCAGCATTCCAAGCTTAATTTCATTGCACAAACCTTAGATTTTAAATTACTTCTTCGTTCACCCGGCGATTCCCATTTCAAACTATAAATTATTTAAAACAGGTCTATGTAAATTGTCACTTTACTTCATTCCTTGCACGTGACGCGGATCGTTTCTCAATTCTCTGGCTGACACGGTCAAAGAGTATAACAGATCTCACTAGTTTCAATTCAAACCGCACGGAGCAGTCTTCATGACTATGACCAAATAGAAGATAACTAGGGTTGCCAGATATGCGTCTACACATATGTCTTTTTATCTTCTTGTCTTCAGAAAACAGTGAACCGGGGTGGGGAAAAGAATGAATAGTAAGATAAGACATATTTTTGAACAATGACCTTTTTCATATATTAATATAACAATCATCTGCTTAAATATTACATGATCCTTGAAGAATGATATAGTAGTCAATAATTTATAATTAAACATATTAACATCACAATTGCCTGCTTTACTACAATTATTTTTGGATAACATTCTTTGGATTTGACTTATTATTTGACTCAATCGATTAACTATTTTGTACAATACTTTTTGCTTGATTAAATAATTTTTACGTTATAAATCTTCTTGAATAATTCTTTAACTTCCGTACACTTTCAAGGACGTTAAAAAATATGCAACCTCCATCCTGTTGCGTTCGTCAATCCAAACATTTTTCATAACAGTAAAAATTCTGTCGGTGCTACCATTGGAATCCGGAATTGGTGCACAATATTGAAACAATTTCAGGAGATTTGGGGCCGAAACTAAGACAACAGCTGCGCAGAACTGCGCAATAGCCAGGATTCCCATTGGGGCAAAGTAAGCTCTAATCGAGTTTTTTTTTAAATGTTCACTATTAGCATTTTCTAATTAGTGAACCAATAATTGAAACAGTGAACAATTCACTCAAATAGTGAACCCTAGGCAACCATATTAGTGAAACCTGTCTTAAGCGACCACCAATAGTTTCAGCACAAACTGGCCTTTAATAGATGTTTTAATTAAGGTTGTGAGGTTATTGGAAGTGTAAATGAATGCTAATTGTGATCAATACTACGAAATATATGTTTTTAACGTGTTTAATTACCATAAATGACAAAATGCAATTTAAACAAGATATTTAAGATCACTTGCCTCCTCTGGATTTATGGGTCGTCCATAAATTACGTAACGCTAAAGAGGGGGAGAGAGTTAGAGGTAGCGTTATTTATGGAATGCTGCGGAAAATTGATTTCGAGATTTCAAGGGAAATACAAAATTTCAGGTCCCCTGATACCGAAAAGTGTGTTTTACTTTATTGCATTTACTAATGTAAGGGGAGAAAGTATTGTAATCGTGCGCCGGAAAACAGCAAATTTTCGGCATAAAAACTCTTAATGCCTGGCCCTGGTAAAGAAAAAAAAAAGGAGAAATCCTGCTACTAAATATAGAAAAAAAACTTCAACACGTGGTGTCGCCAGAATCCGTTTTGTATGTTCTTCACACCGAAAAATTGATTGACGGCAAAAAGGCTGTCTGTCTGTCTGTCGCTGTCCGTCCAACTGTCTGTGCACAACGTTGGCGCATAAACCGTTCAGTCGATTTTCTCCAAAAATTGATATTCCACAATCGTTCTGGCTGATGTCGCGGTCCTTGGAATTTGAAACCTATATTTTAATTTTGGGGGTACTTTACATGAAGTGCCTCGGACATTTTCAAAGTTTTCAAAAAACTAGCTCTAAATTTTTTAATTAAATTTTGTTGTTGGATACAGCAAAGGACGTTTAAGAGAAGAGTGCAGGTCTCATTTTTGTTGACATCCCTGATTTTTCGAAATTTGCGACAAAAAATTTAAAACTACAAAATTGAAGATAGATATTTTTGACTCAGACAAAGTCTGTTGTACAAAATTAGCTCTTTCAAAAGGGTTACGTAAAATGTTTCGAAAAACCGAGTAGTTTTGAGTAATTTGCGTTTGAAATTTACGTAATTTTTTCTCAAAAATCGCTCCAAATTTTTCCTTTAAAATTTCTCCACTTATGTAATAAGGGAAGGTAAAAACGTGGTGCTAGTCTAATTTTTGGGTATCGCTCGGTTTTTTGAAAATTGCAAAAAAAAAAAAAATTCAAAACTACAAAATTGAAGATAGATTTTTGCGTCAGACAAACTCTGTTGTACAACATTAGCTCCTTAAAAAATGTCAAGTACATTTTTTGAAAAAAGTAGGAGTTTTTTGTCGTAAATTGCGCTTGAAATTTACGATTTTTTCTCAATAACTGGTCCAAATTATATCTTTAATTTTTTTTCACATATGTAATAAGGGATGGTAAGAAATATGGTGGTAGTCCCATTTTCAGGTATTGTTTTTTTTTTCGAAAACTGAAAAAATTAAAACTACAAAATTGAGATTTTTGCCTCAAAGTTTGTTGTACAAAATTAGCTCTTTAAAAAGGTCATGTACAATTTTTTGAAAACACGAGTAGTTTTTGTGTAATTTCTACTTGAAATTAATGAAATATATACAGGGTTTCATACCAAGTACAGAACACAAGAAAAATTGATTAAATGATATGAAAAATAACTTATTGAATTTTAATTATAATTCACTATGGAAAATGCAAATATTAATTCTATTTTACTTTCTGGCTATTTTACTTTTTACTGAATTTGTATTCTCAATGTATTGATATATTTCTTTTTAAGCAATTCGCAAGGCTTAATAGAAATTTAACAACAATGCTGTATCGATATTTGAGAAACTAATTGTTGTCGAACGTCGAGATGGTGACGGTGATAAGATGCAGCTGTTTTATTTAGTCAATCTGGTGTTTCCAAATAAACCTTTCAGAAATGATTCGAAACCTACTTGATAATCCATATTTTTTGTCGTGGTTTAACAGAGCTAGTTTCACAATAGCATGATTTGTACCGCGTAACTTCTAGGGCTAGTATTGCGAGAGCCAGTACTTCCGTTTGCGATGAATTTCGCAGCAGTTTTTTATAAACTCCGAATGCCCGGTGAGGTTTGTAATCATATACCATTTAATATCATCTGATCCCTTAAAAAAATTATTACGTATTGAATAAAAGAAAAAGGAACACCGTATAACTTCTTCAATAACTTAAAACTATGCCCGCAAAAGCTTTTTCCATAAGAGCCTGCCCTAATTTAAGCTTCTTTTATTAAAAAAAATTAGGCCGGTAAGGGCCAAATTGTTTCTTATCGTCTTGAAGAACAGAGAATTTACTTTCATTTAAAGTATTTTTGGAGGTACTTCACCGTGGTCGATCTAACAAACATACTATCTTAAATTTTATTTTCCTGCGCTTCGTTTGAGGCGGTGTCAATATATAAAAATGCGGTAATAAATTAACTTCACACTAGAACGACCGACGCCGTCATTTTGATAGCTACAAAATATTCAAATCATGTTATCTTTATTAAAATGAACAGTAGGTCATTGTGATTACTTGACTTTAAATACATTTATGATGTAAAGTGTATGTGAAAATTGCGAAAATATTACGAAATAACGACATGCAACTCACGAGTGAGCAGCTAGAATTTTCGTAATTATTTTGATGTCAATTGCATATATTCTAATTACTGTGTTGATATTACTAACCCAGCGAATGTAAATAGTTTTGACAACGCTGCGCTGGAAATAGTACGTTGCTTGCTTCTTGGTTGAATTGGATGTTTTAAAATAATAGCTGAGGTGCTAGTACCGCAGAAAATGCAATATTGCAATATTACGTAGCTGTTTCTAATAACTCGAGAAAGTATGTGCTGTTGTAGCACCACTAGCTCTTTTAAAATATCCGTCCGTCTGTTTGCAAACTGAATAAACCCCTGTCGATCTGGCCTCGCTTGAAGCTCTGCGATTTTGAAAAACATTCATTAATTGGTGGTACTTTACACAAAGCCTCTGGAACATTTTCAAAATTTTCTCTAAAACGGCCCCAAATTTTTTCTTTAAATTGCTAATAAGAAAAGAGTGAAATACACTTACAGCGACTTTTCAACAAGTCAGGCCGAAATCTGGCTTCATATTTTTTCGATAGATAAATATTCACTATTCTTTTCTCGTATATATACGTAAATAGGGAATAATACACGTAATATAGAGAAAGTTATGTAATGCAGCGGAAAATCGATTTCGAGATTTCTACGGAAAAACACGTTTTGGGGTCCCTTGATACGGTAAAAGTGTTTTTTTTTCTTTTTTCAAAACGTCCGTCCGTCTCTCCGTCAATCTGTCTGTCTGTCCGTCTGTGAACACTACAAGCGCCTAAACTATGCGAATGATCTTTTCCAAATTGAAGAAGCCCCTGTCGATCTGGCTCTAGTTGAAGCTTTGAGATTTTGAAAAACATGCTTTAATATTTGGGGGTACTTTACATGAAGCCTCCCGGACATTTTCAAAATTTTCTCAAAAACGGCTCGAAATTTTGTCTTTAAATTTCTTGTAAGAATAGAATGAAATACACTTATCACTTTGTATTCTCTATTCATTTACGGCTGGAAGTTCTTTAAATGACATTAAATGAGGTTTTTTGAAAAGTCAACTGTTTTTTGTGAAAAAGAGCTTCAAATTTCGCATTTGCAGTAACCCATAAACACTATTTTCTTAAAAAAGGTTTCAAATTAAAAAAAAAATGAAAATTGCCATTTTGGATGAGGTTTTAACCTTTTTCCATATTTCTAAAGCGATATTTCGGTTCTATTGTTAGGAAACCGAAAAGTTAAGAAATTGTCAAAAAAATGTACATTATGCGACGATAAATGGCAGCTGGCAAGAGGATGGGGCAAGACCTCTCGAAATCCTGACGTAAATCCTGTCTACCCCAAGGAAATTAGAAAACTATACTCCGAGAAAGCCTGTGCTATTCTATAGCATCACTAGTTTCTATATGCTGTTTATAATTTAGCATCTTTCTAGCACTGGAAATTACCGAAAAAATATGGAAGTTCCACATTTTCACGACGCAAAACATCGTTCGCGCATAACTTTGTTGGCCAATATACGATTATTTTCGGCACAGACGCATCCATGTATTCAGTTGAATGTGTTTGTGCACTCTGGTAAGCCATCATACCAATTTTAGGTCATAAAACATGCTGTCATCTGGTGAATTATCCCGAAAAATAAAATTGATTGTGACTGTTATTATTTCGTTCGACAAGAAGGCTCTGAGCGACTTGGAAGCTAGTAATTGATTTAATTTTTGTAATCAATGAGCCAAGAATCGTCTTTGGGACCGCTCAAATACGCCTTGCCAAAAACGTCGCTTAGTATACAGAATTGTACACAGTGGGTGCTTAAGATGAAGCTCGATTTGTTTCGAAATGGCGGCATTTTTAAAATTAAATCAAAATATGACATTAGACATTTGAAAAATTAAATTGAATTGCAACAATCGAACTGTGTAATCGTAAATTTTAATTAATGTATTGAATCTGTTCAATCTCGCGATCAAATTTTCCACCAAGGCGCAGCCCCTAAAAGCTTTCTTCCCACGCGGCCACCCGCCATTAAGAACGTACTTTCACCAACCTTCTCAAGTCGCTCTCAGTGCATGCCAGCACGCTGCTGCACATTGAGAGTCTAACAAAAGGGCAATAAAAACATTTGCCCCAAGGGCCCACGCCCGCCGAGAACATTGACCGCCGCTTCTCGGCGCCACCAGCTGGGGATTAAGCCCTAATTAGCCTAGGGCTGGGCCAGTCCGGCGCGCGGCGCCCCTCACACCTCCATCGCTCGCTACCTGACAAGCCACCCAGAAATGTATACAAATATTTCTGGGAATTGCTTCGGGCCTCCCTCGCAAATACAATCCCGTTAATGCATCTCGCCGACAAAGGGATTTTCAAGTGCACTACCGACGCGCCGCCCCGCTCCTTGGCCACCTGCAAGCCAGATGCCTCAATTCCCGTGGGAAGGAAAATCTCAAACACAAACGGGCCGCCATCGCGGGCACCTCACGTGACACCGCCTTCGCTTCCGATCGCCACCAATGTCACGTGACACTCCTCTCCCCGGGCTCGAAGGCGCACACGAATAGGGAGCCGATCGCAAGCACGTCAAACTTTCCCGCCTTGCGATAGGCCCAAGTCATAGCCACGTGACTCTCCCCTCCACAGCCTCAATCACCCTCAGATGAAATAAATACTGCGACTTCGCTCCCACACAGACAATCGAGATAACAGACAATCGAGATAACAGACAATCGAGAATCTAAAGACAATCGAGACGAGACAATCGAGACAAGACAATCGAGACAACCAGCAGACAATCGAGACAATCGAGACAACAGACTAAAGAGAACCGACAGACAACAGACAGAGAGAATCAACAGAACTTCTCAAACTATTCTGCTCAGAACTTCTCAACAGACTGACCAACAAAACTCAACAGAGTCGGCTGTTTCTGCTTCGCCTATTAAGGCGATTAGCACGGCCAATTCAAGCCTGCCTCAAATTCGTGCCACTCACGGGCCACTGCCGCCACCTGGCCGAATTCACGGCAAACTACCACCAGCTCCGTTCATCTGAGTCCGCGCCCATGCCAGTTCGCACCACCGAACTGCCTGGAGCCAACCTCAGTCCGGACATCGACACACTCAGCCGAGTGATTTGGGTTGGTGCCTTCCTTACTACATACTGTAAGTAAGCTAAACCCAAGTAAACTACAAGAAAGAAGAGCAGTAAAGTCATTTCGTCAGTAAAACTATAAACTTTCAAAGGTCCTCCGGCTCACCATTAACCAGTTGTATTTACGAAATTGTTATGCAATTAAATTTATTTATTCTCATTGCATATTGTTTATCATTCCCCTAAAGGCAAACAATCCCCTGAAACCCGTTCTGATCCCCGTATGTAGTCGCACTCGCAGCACGGCACCTCCCAGTGCTGCATCTGCTACAGAATCAATGGCCTAAAATTAATCGATTTAATTGTGCCGATTAATATAAGTTATCTATTGTCAAAATTACAACGAATCCCCTGTAACTAACGACTAAACAAAATAAATCCACGGATTTATTAATACCGGGTTACTATGTTCCCCGAAATGAACTACTGTTTCTACTCGGCAAACTGTCAGACTACCAGTAAGTATAGATTCTCGCGAGCAATAACAGCACAAACGTGAGTCGTTCGCGGTCACATTGCTCGCTGCAGTACGAGTTGTCCTCGGCACCTGCGAATACACAACGCCGAGGTTAGCGAATACAGAACGCCGGCGTTAGCGAATACAGGCCAATACTGACCAAATTCTTTATTTTTTCTGTAACGTTCAGTGCGCGACGGCACCTAATTTTTTCCACAGCAAATATAAATAGTGAATATCTTTCAGTCAAAAAAAAAGTACTAATGCAATAATAGGTAGATTGGTGATAGGTTCCGAAACAAAAACACTTTCAAATTGTTTTGCAATAATGTCAACTGTTCTTACAGGATCCGTTGTTTGGTGCCCATTATCATGGATTAGACCACGGTATGAGTTTATGTTTTTTAGAGAGAGCTTCTTGAACTGTTTGGGGTGTGGAGGAAATACCATTAGTGGTTCTCGGTACTAATGCAATCATAGGTAGATTGGTGATAGGTTTCGAAACAAAAACACTTTCAAATTGTTTTGCAATAATGTCAACTGTTCTTACAGGATCCGTTGTTTGGTGCCCATTATCATGGATTAGACCACGGTATGAGTTTATGTTTTTTAGAGAGAGCTTCTTGAACTGTTTGGGGTGTGGAGGAAATACCATTAGTGGTTCTCGGTACTAATGCAATAATAGGTAGATTGGTGATAGGTTCCGAAACAAAAACACTTTCAAATTGTTTTGCAATAATGTCAACTGTTCTTACAGGATCCGTTGTTTGGTGCCCATTATCATGGATTAGACCACGGTATGAGTTTATGTTTTTTTAGAGAGAGCTTCTTGAACTGTTTGGGGTATGGAGGAAACACCATTAGTGGTTCTCGGTACTAATGCAATTATAGGTAGATTGGTGATAGGTTCCGAAACAAAAACACTTTCAAATTGTTTTGCAATAATGTCAACTGTTCTTACAGGATTCGTTGTTTGGTGCCCATTATCATGGATTAGACCACGGTATGAGTTTATGTTTTTTAGAGAGAGCTTCTTGAACTGTTTGGGGTGTGGAGGAAATACCATTAGTGGTTCTCGGTACTAATGCAATAATAGGTAGATTGGTGATAGGTTCCGAAACAAAAACACTTTCAAATTGTTTTGCAATAATGTCAACTGTTCTTACAGGATCCGTTGTTTGGTGCCCATTATCATGGATTAGACCACGGTATGAGTTTATGTTTTTTTAGAGAGAGCTTCTTGAACTGTTTGGGGTATGGAGGAAACACCATTAGTGGTTCTCGGTACTAATGCAATTATAGGTAGATTGGTGATAGGTTCCGAAACAAAAACACTTTCAAATTGTTTTGCAATAATGTCAACTGTTCTTACAGGATTCGTTGTTTGGTGCCCATTATCATGGAGTAATACATAAGGAATAGAGCTCTTTGAGGGCATATTTTAGGCATGAAACTCATGAAATGCCTTAGATACGAAGATCCAAAAGATCATTTTTTATATTTCTCTCTGACTTGGTAAATTGCCTTGGACTAACTTCATTACTTGGAATAGAACAGGTTGTGTATAATTTCGGCTCTTTAAATTTTCTGAACATTTATTCAAGGATAATTTTGTGTCTTCAATTAATGTTTTTAGAATAGAGGGTTCCTATAGGTCACCCTAGGTTTGTATCCTTTCTTGATAGGTTATTTTAAAAGAGACAATAATTACAAAAGTTTCATGATTCATCTAGAGATAGTCCTGTGGCTTTGGTGCTTCTCAAGTTTCGTTTACGCTGTGGAGCCCTTCAAAATTTATTTTGTAGAAATTCTTGAATCGTTTCGTCTGTTTACAGTCCCTAATCCTCTGCATTGGCGTGAACTGTAATTGAGCTATGAGGTCACCTCAACCAATCGGCAGGATATGCTCAAACTAAGTGATCAAATGCTCATCGTTGGAGATAAATTGGTCAAGAAGAGAAGTTTGATCTTGCAGTGGCAGCTCATGCTTAGATCGCACGGCTGAACACCCCCAGATAAACGAAAAATATCTCGTATCTTAGGAATACACATTTTACTTTTAATCACATTCAATATTCAAGATATTGCAGCAATATTGATTTAGATGAAATCAGTTTGAAACAAATGTGCGTCTAACTGGCGCTCTCTCTGGTGTGTGGTATCTCGCCAGGTATTGCACCACGCTCTTGGCTGCTTTACTGGGTTTACTATTTTACTCATTGTCCCTTCGATTTAACACGGGGAACATACGACCTCTTGGTGGCGCAACCAGTTGGCGACGCTGTCTGGCGCTAGGCGGCGACCGAGGGAGTCTCAAGGGAATATCAATATGCTGTAGCAACGTAATTTTATGAATTTCGCTTGTTATTGAAAGTACACAAGTTCAGTCAATTACTGACGGCATTTAATGCATTATTTATGATGTTTAGAGAATTTGTTTTCATTTGATATTAGATTTATTGATTGAAATATACATTGGATGCATTCTTTGTGTAAAGTTGGCCGTTCTAGATGGAAGTCCCTTTGTGTCTCGCGGAAGCCAGTGTGCCAGCAGCTAGTCAGCAGTTTGATAGCGTTCTTGTGAATACGAATGTGTGTAGAAGATCTTCCATTATTGCAATATATACCAGGGTAGTGAGGTTTTCGAAGTAAAATAATTTTATTTGCGTGAAACGTGTAGAAGCAATAGTGCTTCTTGCAATGTGCTGGAGTCAAACTTAGGTGCCCAGTGGAAATCAAAGCCAGAACCACGTGCGCGGGAGGTGTCTATACCTGACATGGACACGACGCATAAAATTATGTAAGTAATGCTTCAATATAGACTTTTATTTAACTTAGTTTTAATTGATTTGAATAGCTTACATATTTATTATATATTCGTATTTTGAATTTTGGAAATTACATTTCCGTCATTCAATGGAGGTGCAACGTCCAATTTGCTGGGGCACCAGCCGCCACTGCCTGAATCGCATCGGGTCTTTTACCAGTTGGTAAAGACTATGTTGCATACAAAAGCTGAAGATCTCTTCCTCAGTGTGAGAATAATGACTTGTTAAGAAATTAGTTCAGTATATTTTGGGCAGTTGAAATCACCCAAAACCACTAAGTGGTCGGCTTGTTTGAGTTTGAGAAATGTGTTTTCCTCCTATAATATCTACACGATTGCAACTATTTTAACGTAAAGTTTACTCACTAAACTGCAAGCTTGCGTGAGAGTGGAATATTTATTTATTTATTTTCTTATTTGTTTTACGTGAAAAACAGTTATAAACTGTGTGTGACGTGCTACGGGGAGAAGTGAATTCTGCACACATTTTCATAATTCTGTGACCCTTACCCTAAGCCATACACTACCTAAATTTTCAATACAGAAAGAAATGAGCGTTTTTTGCGAGGTATGTAAACCAAATATTCGCTCCGATGTAATAAAATCTATTTTCAAGGGTAAATCAGCTACAAATTTGGACTATTATCCCTCATCATGCCCTTCGTGATGGAATAATACGTCCTGCCGTGACAACATGGAGAACAATGCATTGAATAACTATATTTCCCTCTGAATTCTAGAAGACGTGCACAGATAATGAAGTTACATTTATGTCCAGAATCAAAACAAGGACCATCTCAGCATTTGCCGAAAGGATTAGGGAAAATGGACGAAAAACCTAATCGAGATGGGATCATTGATCGAGATGGACCCAGACGCTGCGGTACAATATTTGTCACAGGTTGTTTAAAATTATACAGTCCAAATGGTAAATAATACATTAAATATCACTGTTAAAATTATTGTTACTTTCTTTTTGAAGCTCAATGTAGTCTCTAATTTATAGAAACAGTTATGCAGGAGAAACTATTTTATGTGAGATTTCAACTTTTCTATCGAATTTGATCGTTTAACGTCATCTGGCAAAGTGTTGTGAAATAATGTAAGTTTGGTAGTGAGCTGTTGATACTGACACTTGATGAATATGATTACTAAGTCGAATGTTATAGTTATAAATATCGGCGTTTGCTGAAAATATATTTTCGTCCTTATGTAAGACATTTTTGACAAAAACCACTGATTCGTAAATCAAGAGACTAGGTAATGGTAAAATTCCTAGATTAATAAAGAGAGGATTACAAGAATTACGTGGGTGGGATTTGGTTATTATTCATACAATTCTTTTTTGTAATCTAAAAGTCTGGGAGATATAGGATGTATTTCTCCAGATATTATGCCATATCTCAGGCGGGAGTGAACATTCGCGAAATATACACAACGAGCAGTACGAAGGCTGAATGAATTTGAAAGAATTCTGAACGTGTAGCATAATGAGCTTAATTTTATGTTCAATTCATTTAACGTTCCATTTGAGATTTGACTGAATTGACCTATTTGCCTAAACAAAATTTTATTTACACAATGAAAATTTACAATCTATTTCATTCCTAAATAATAAGTAAATATGATAATTAATTGCTTATACAATATGAATATAAAATACAATGATCAAAGAAACAATAACATGCAGAAAAGTCCCCCATCGGTACTTTCCAGGATCAATACACAAGGACTATATATAGATAAGAGAAACAAATATTAGAATAATAATAATAACACAAAACGGAGAATTATTTCTGTGTTGTGTATGTCAAATACTAAAGCGGTAAGGAAGTTGCAAAGGGGAGGTTCTATTAAGGCGAGATATTTCTTGGCTATTGTCTAAAAGGTTTAGGGCTAGATGGTTTGGATGGGTTTCCAGGCGCTTATTGTAGTTTAGGCTAATTTCTTTTATATTCTCTTGAATTGTTTGAATATTGAGGTCTCGATGGATTGCTGCATTAGACATGTACCAAGGTGCTGATGAGATTACTCTTAAAATGTTTGACTGGTAATCTTTGAAGAATTGATAAGTTTGTTCTGCTGGCTGTGCCCCAGATTTGGATTCCATATGTCCATACAGGAACTAGGATGGTTTTATAAATTAGCAATTTATTTTCCAGGGACAGCTTGGATCTGTAGCCAATAAGCCAGTAGAGTTTCCTTGTTTGCAGTTGGAGCTGTTGTTTCTTGGGTTGTATATGCTTTTTCCAGGTGAGACGTCTATCCAAGTGAAGATCTAGATATTTTACGCAATCGGTTTGATGTATTGTTTTTCTGTTGATTTCTACTGGCGCGCACGTTTCTTTCCTGAGAGTAAATGTAATGTGAGCTGACTTGTTCTCATTTACTTTTATTCTCCACTTCTTAAACCATTCTTCGAGTGTGATGAGATGGTCTTGCAGATTATCCGATGCTCTTCTAGAATCAGGGTCTGAAGCTAATATGGCTGTATCATCAGTAATGTCGCAATTATTGAGTGTTCTGTTTGAGGAATATCTGCTGTATATAACAGGTATAGCACTGGACCAAGTACGCTACCTTGTGGTACCCCAGATTGAATAAGATAAAGGTCTGAGAGTTCGTTTTGATATTTGATTTGGAATTGTCGATCCGTAAGATAAGATTTGAAAATATTCAGGAAGGAATGTGGTAGGTAGAGTTTTAATTTGTACAGGAGGCCCTTATGCCATACCTTATCGAAGGCTTGCGTGACATCAAGAAAGGCAGCAGAACAGTATTGCTTGTTTTGGAAGTTGTTCTCTATATATGATGTGATCCTGTTTATTTGTTCGATAGTGGAGTGCTGCTGGCGAAATCCAAACTGATGGTCGGGAACGATGTTACGGATGTGAGGTCGCAGTCTTGCTAGGAGAAGTTTCTCAAATACCTTAGATAAAACTGGAAGTAGGCTTATAGGACGATATGATGACGCTTCGTGTGGGGATTTGCCTGGTTTTAGGAATAGCAGAATTTGGGCAACCTTCCATTGGGCGGGGTAATGTCCAGTGCGAATTATCCCATTGAAGAGTGCTGTGATTAGTGCAATCCCTTTGCGTGGTAGTTCTTTTATCAACTGTGCAGTGATGAGGTCATAGCCTGGTGCTTTTCTGCAAGGCAGGTCCTTCTGTATTACTTTACATAATTCTTCAGTTGTAATAAACTGAATTGAGAGACCGTAACATTGTGTTACCTTACCATCAGTCAATGGCGCACCGTTCATTATCAATGGAATACAGAATTGTTAATTTGAAATGGAAAACTGTTTTGAAATCGTTTTCTTTGAATTTACTATTATTATGGTGTTTATTATTATTATTATTATTATTATTATTATTATTATTATTATTATTATTATTATTATTATTATTATTATTTATTATGGCATGTTTTTGTTTTGAGTAAAAAATACTTTTAGTGAAAAAGTGACAACTTTTGGTTTTACTGTTTATTTAGTAACAATTTGACTATTGAGTTTTAGGCTTTGAATCACATTTTACCTTAATCACTGTTTATTGGCAGTAATTTGTTATTACATTTTCAATTTAAATTTAACCAGGAATGTTGCGGAGAAAACATTTTGAAAGACGCACCATCATGTTCCTAAAATCAAACAACGGTCTGTACCATTGATCAATGATCACAGCTACATGGTGCAACACTTACTTCATTCTTTGTTATAGGCCAGCATACCACGAATTAAATGTAGGAAGAAGGAAATACTGATGACCTCGAGTAAAAAAACAACAAAACTACAACTAGCGGAGCTACAACAGCACGTACTTTCTCGCATTGTTTCCAACTGTTCCCCTATATTACACCACTCCATAAATATGCAATACCGTTCGTTGTTATGCACGAGGAAAAAATTTAATGAAACTAGTGGTGCTAAAAGAGCACATACTTTTTTGTCCTTAGTAATGGTTACGTAGTAATATTTATTCCGCAATTTCTCTCTGAATGATTGTCATCATTTTTTGTAAAACTTATTACAAATCGTAGAACGTTAGAAGCGAAAACTAAATATTTTCAAGCCAATATCATCATAAGTTTGACAATTATAACTTCGTTTCATACAACTAAATCATGTCCCAACAATGAGACGGAATTCACTGAATTATAACTCCCATCTCGCGGGGCGTATTGCTATTGTCGCATTCCAATTTGATATTTCCTGAAGGTTAGTAATTTTTCTTTCATATTACATTTATATTGTATTTGTAAGAGAGAAAACCTAATTGGGCTAATTTCACCTAAGGTTTACGCATTGCTTGAAAGAAAATACATTGACAACGTAAATACTTTCTTCGCAACACAGACAAAAATATGAATTATCAAATAGGTTTTAAATAATTTCTTAAATATTAATTTGTAAAAGTATAACAAAAGCTCGAATGTAAGAAAGGAACAAAGAAATATGAAATAATATGTAAATTCCAACTTACGTAGCATCCAACTGCTTCCAAGCACACCTCAAATTACGTTCACGAAGCGCGTGAAATTCGAAGTGAGAGACTCTTGACGCCAAATTACACACAAATTATTTATATTTTCGAAAACTTAAAAATGACCTTATTTTAAAGTGTGTTTTTGATGAACACATTTCATTAGGAAAAAAGTTACCTTCACAATTGTAGTTGTAGGAAGACACCGAAAAAAATTAAAATTGTTGCAATTTTCGAAAAATCAGGGATTTCAACGAACATGAGACATGCCCTATCCAAGGTCAAAATGTAATCAAAAACTTTTGTGCCGTTTTTGATAATTTTTTAAACGAAATTAAAAATTGTGAATATTTCACGAAAAAATGTGCAAAAATACTCAAATTTTCGAATAATTGTACACGACCTTATTTCAAAATCTATCTTTAAGGAACAGATTTCATTAAAAAAATCTCTGTCTTCAATATTACAGTTGTAGGAAGACGCCCCTAAAAATTGCACTATTGCAATTTTCAAAAAATCTGAGATTTCAACGAACATGAAACTTGCTCCATAAGCGTTCTTTACGCTCTTTGACAACAAAATTTAATAAAAAAATTTGGACTCAATTTTTCAAAATTTAACAACGTCCCAGGGCGTCATGTAAAGTACCCCCCCAAAGAGAATATTGGTTTCAAATTCAAGGAGTTGTGACATCAGCCAGATCAATTGGGGAATATCAGTTTTGGGGAAAATCGATTTATCGAACGGTTTAGTCGCTAGCATTGTATACTGACGTTTTGCCGTCAATCGATTTTTTGGTATCAAGGACCCACAAAACATGGATTCTGGCTACATCACGTGTTATGAGATTCTTTTATACATTTAGCAACTGGATTTATCAACTTTTTCGGTATCAGGTATAAGACTTTTTCTGCCAAAATTGCCCTCTTCTTTTCCGCAGCATTATATAACTTTCTCTCTACTGCGTAAGCGGTAGCGAGAAGCAAAAATTTGGAGCGGTTTTTTATTTTTTTTTCAGAAATTGCATAAATTTCAGACACAAATTACGCAAAATGTAAAACTTGCTATCTTCAGTTTTGTACTGTTGAAATGTTAACGTTTTGCAATTTTCGAAACTAAGGAGAGTTCGCCAAAAATGCGACTAGCGCAATATTTTTTACCGTCCCTTGATACATACGAGGAAAAAATTGAAGGAAAAAAATTAAACGGTTATCGAGAAAATATTTTTTTAGAAATTGGGTAAATTTCAAATAAAAATTACTCGAAGTTCACTAGTTTGGCAAAAAATAACTTTTTTAAGGAGTTAAGATTTTACAACGGAGTTCAAGGTAAAAATTCCTGTCTTCAATTGTGTAGTTTTGAAATGTTAACTTTTATGGAGGAAAGGAGGACCAGCAACATTTTTTAGTTTCCTTGGATACATACAAGGAGAAAATTTAAAGAATAAATTTGGGGCGGTTTTTGAAACAAAATAGTTTAAAAAATTGAAGTTGCCTACATTTAAAGTAAAATTACAAGAAAACTACTCATAATAAAAAAAATTGATCATGATTTTTTTTCAAGATCTGTCTTTAAAGAACTGATTTCATTAAGGTAAAAACCTCAATATTCGTTCATATTATAGTTGTAGTAAGACACCCCACCGAAAAATTGTACTTTTGCAATTAAAAAAAAAGTGGGATTTAAACGAACTTGGGACCTGCACCGTTCTCTTAAGCGTAATTTACGCTATCCGAGGACCAAGTTTAATAAAAATATTGGAGATATTTTTGAGAAAATTTTGAAAATGTTTTTGAGGCTTCATGTAAAGTATCCTCTAATCTCAAAATATCCGTTTGAAACTTCCAAAGCCTCGAGTTCGGTCAGATTGGTCGAGGAATATCAATTTTTGAGAAAATCAGCTGAACGGTTTAGGCTCTAGCGCTGATCACAGACAGGAATACAGACGTTTACCGTCAATTGATTTTTCGGTATCAAGAACTCACAAAGCATGGATTATGGCTACATCACGTGTTAGAGGGAGGAATTTATTATATATAGCAACATGATTTATCAACTTTTTTATTGCCAGGGTCCGGCAATAAGAGTTTTTCTGCTGAAAATTCGCCTTTTTTACGGCGCACGATTACATAACTCACTTTTCTTACGAAGTGCGAAAAAGTAAAATTGGATCTTTAAAGACAGATCTTATTTTAAGATCTGTCCTTAAAGAACAGATTTCATTAGGGGAAAAAATCTTTACCTTAAATATTGTAGTTGTAGTAAGAGGCCCAAAAAATTGCACTTTTGTAGTTTTCGAAAAATTAGTGATTTCAACGAACATGAAACTTGCACCATTCACTTAAGCGTCCTTCATGTCTTATATAGAAACAGAATTTATCCACTTTTTGTTACCAGGGCTCGACAATAAGACTTTTTCTGACGAAAATTCGCCGTTTCCACCGCTCTACGCAAGAATATGCCTACGCGTGCGTTCATCACCTCATCATGTGCAAAATACTAGAAAATTCGTAGTACATACAAGAAAATCGGAGTCATCGTGGGCGAGAGAGAACCTGCTTCAGAAAGGTAGTATAAATGGCATTCGTTTGCTTCGAACACAAACTGACAGTTTTTACCATTAGCTATTATTGTACAATATTAAAATTTTTACAAAATTGAGATTATGAGATTTTTCCGTTCACAAACAAAACATCTAAAAGTAAAACATGCAAAACAGAACATCGATATTGAGAAAACAACGACTTTAATAAATCGATGTTGAAAAATCTTCATCGATGTCGCATCTTTACTTCGCAACGGTGTCTAGAATCTACTCTACCATCGGAATTCGAAGTGCAGGATGAACCAAGCTGCAGAGGCAACGGCAATGCTGACACTGTGCCATCGCAGCCGGCGCGGGCAACTTGTTGGCACCCGATTGCACCCAGAGTTCTCGTGCGTGGCGCGCAGTGCGTGTCCGGGCGGCGCGGCGGGGCGGGGCGCCTGCATCAGATACGGCGGCGGCCGCCTCTTCCGTCTGGGGCTGCAGCTGCCGCGGGGGCAGCGACCACTTGCGGCGCTCAGCGGGCGGCGAGGGCGTTGCGAGCGACCGGGTGACGGTGAGGTTGGCGACGACGAGAGTGGGCATCGGGGAGGGAGTAAGGGAAGGCGGTGCAAGGGAAGGAATCGGGAACGAAGACGAATTGGAAGGCGATAGAAGGGAAAATGACGGGAGAGATGAAGTGGGATGGAAGGGACGGGGTGGAAGGGGATGAACTGGAAGGAGACAGGATGGAAAGAAGCGGGATGGAAGGGGTGGGATGTAAAGGGTGGGGTCGAAAGGAGCAGAAGAAAGGGGTGGGCTGGAAGGGGTAGAATGAAAGCGGGAGGTGATCAGATAGAAAAAGAGTGAGAAGGAAAGCGATGTGATTGAAGGGGTGAGAGAGAAGCGATGAGATGAAATTGGTTGGGATGAGAGGGGTTGGGATGTAAGGGGTGAGATGGAAGGGGTGGGATGGAAGGGGCTGGGATGGAAGAAGGTGAGATGGAAGGGGGGTGTGATATAAGGGGGTGAGATGGAATGGGTGGAATGTAAGGGGTAGGGTGGAAGAAGGCGGGATGGAAGAAGGTTGGTTTGAAGGGGGTGGGATGGAAGGGGTGGGACGGAAAGGGGTGGGATGGAAGAAGGTAGGAGAGAAGGGTAGTGGGGAGGATGGGATGGGATGGAAGGGGAGGGATAGAAGGGAAGGTTTGGAAAGGGATGGGATGGAAGGGGGTGGTAGAGAAGGAGATGAGATGGAAAGGGGTGGGAAGAAAGTCAGTGGGATGGAAGCGATGAAACGGAAGGGGGAGCGACGAATGGATGGAAGGGACTGGGATGGGAGCGTTTGGGTGAGCGTGTTGGGAATGACAGGCGAAGGTTGAACTGAGGGTTGACAAGAGAGAGAGAGAGAGAGAGAGAGAGAGAGAGAGAGAGAGCTGAAGGCAGGCAGCATGGTTGTCAGCTAATGATTCCAGAGGGCGACTGGAGTGGATAGAACCGACGATCTTCACAGTAAGATGAGACGCCATGATGTTTTTTTTCGGAGGCACCAGTGGCTGGAACGAAAAAGCCAGAGGAAGAAGGGCAATGAGTGGAAGTGAGGCGTAGAAGGCAGCGCAGGTGGTGAAGATAGTAACAACTACGGTCGCGGGACGAAGGCGTACAAACGATAACATTTCCTTTCAGAAGTTTCTGCCTAATATTGCCATTCGAACCGAGTTACGAATATCCTTATTTCTGAAGTTCCGAATTTTCCTTACTTCGGGCAACTCTCTAGGAGACCCGGTGGGCACGTGCCCTGTCGCCCCCTTCCGGACGTCGGCGTCGGTCGCCTGTCGGAAGTTTTCTTAGAAAAGCCCCTTCCTCCAGTGGGAAACCCAGCGGCGCGTGGGTGCTCGTGAGGTGAGGGAGGGGTAGTGGTGGCAAATTTTACCAAAACATCGATACATCGATGTTTCAATACATCGCTAAAGGGTTTACGATGTCCATGAAAACATCGACGAAAAAACATCGACGTATAAAACATCGATGTTTTAATTATAGACTAATAAACATGCTATTTTTCTATCCATTTTTAATTACAGTACGTAAAAGACATATATTTTATTGTTTGGTTACCATCATGTTAGTAGCATGTTAATAAAAATTATTATCGAATGTAAAGAATAAGATTAACAATAAAGAACATCGTTTTTCGATACTTTACCCTTTAGTCACTTCCATTCTCACACCATCGAAGTAAAACCAGCTAAAACTCCCTCAGATTGCACAAGCGAAATGTGCAGCCTGATGAAGCGGATGACACAAAACAACGATATTGCTGGAGATTGCTGCTACTCTACAACGTGCTTAAACCTCTTTATTTAAAAAAATTAAAAATTAATAAAAAAATCGATGTTTTGCA
The DNA here is from genome assembly GCA_011170035.1 of Teleogryllus occipitalis. Taxonomy (NCBI): domain Eukaryota; kingdom Metazoa; phylum Arthropoda; class Insecta; order Orthoptera; family Gryllidae; genus Teleogryllus; species Teleogryllus occipitalis. Next base: position 66,402 of record BLKR01001432.1, on the reverse strand, counting down.
ACAAAATATCGATGTGACGAAAACATCGAAAGCAAAATATGGATATTAATATATCGATGTTTCAGGTGGAAAACATCGATGTTTTTACCATCCCTTGGGGTTGATTGATTTTTTCGTGTTTCCGGGCGCGTCAACTGCTTTGGTCATTAGTCCCGTTAGTGTAGTGCATATTTTTTCTCGGGAGATGGCGGTGATCTTCCGCTTCTGGATGGCGAGATCCGGCGCCGACCTACCGTCGGCTAGTGGGGTTTCCCCCAAACGAGGACTCCCCCACCAGCGGTACCCCAGCCGGGACAAGCTATAACCTCCCGACCGGTCTCCCGGAGTATGTAGTAGTGTAGTGCATGTTAGTGTAAGTGTGTGAGTAAGGGGAGAGGATAGGACAAGAAAGAGGAAGGACAGAACGCGCGCGGTCCGTGGCCCGTTTGTTAGGGTACTGCTCTGGCATTCACCTGGTGTTGATCGGAGAAACCACGGAAAACTACCGATCAGAGCAGCCGGCCGGTAGAATTCTCCTCCAGACAGCGACTGAATTCGACCTAGCAGAAAAGCTAGTGTCGAAAATCCTGCCGCCGTCAGGTCTCGAACCCAGGACCTCCCGATCAGAGACTATCCCTAGGCAGGGCGTCGCCACGTCAGGCGAGGGCAGCAACTCCCCACCCCTTCCTTCCCGCCGCAGCCTCTTGCTGGCTGGCCCGTTGGGCGGCACGGCGCGGCGCGGCGGCAGTGGGTCAGCGCAGATCGAAGCAGCGCGCTCGCGTCGCTCGGTGACGCTACGCCCGCCCCGCCCACCCTAAGACGCTCCGCGTCCCCCGACTTCCGAGTACGCGCAATGTGCACAAATGAAATCGAGGACTCGCCCGTTTCGGTTCGGGCGCCCGAGGTGCCTTGTTTTCTTGAGTCCCGGAATACCTACCCCCACTCCTTTGCCAACATTAGTTGAAATAAGAATAAATGATAGCAACGAGCGGTGTAGACAAAATATGATAATCAGAAATGTTTGCTCCCGTGTAATAGAAAGTATTTTGCATCGAAAAACGAACTACAAATTTGATATAAAATTCCTTTTGTGGAAATAACTCCCCACTCCTCTCTAAACTAGCGAAGCGAGGGCTCAAGAAAACGTGCGCGGATGATACCACCGACGTGGATGACACTGCAGTGCTTCTAACTAAGAGGTTCTTAGTTTCCACTCCCGACGGTGCGTGGCAGGATTTTCGAAAGTAGCTACATCGCTAGGAAGAATTCAGCCGCTGTCTGGGGGAGAATTCCTACGGACGGTTGTTCTGATCGGTAATTTTCCCTGGTTTCTCAGATCAATATCTGGTGAATGCCGGAGCAGTACCGTACAAATGAGCCACGGGCCGCGCGCGATCTTTTCTTCCTCTTCCTTGTCTGCTCACCCCTTACTTACACATTACTACATTCTCATGTACTACACTACCACACGTCGGAAGACCAGTCAGAAGCTCAGGGCATGTTTCGGCTGAGGCGGTGCCACGTTGGTGGGAGATACCTGGTTGGAGAAAACCCTCTAACCCGACGAGTAGGTCGGTGTCTGACCTCGTTATCTAGTGGGGAAAGATCACAGCCACCTCCCACGATGAAAAAATACACAACACTTACGGGATTAATAGCCTTAGCAGTTGATGCGTCCGGAATCACTAGTAAGTCATTCGATCAATCCGACTTGCATGCACGTGAAATGTGTGCAAATGTAGTGATAAGTGATCCGCTCACGTCGGTTTGGATGGCGGAGGTACCTTGAGCATGTACCGGTTCAATTTCTTCATTCGAAGGTTTACAAGTATAAATGGCCGGCGGCGCTAGTCGAATTCGAGACTCGCGGGTTCCTAGTTGGGTGACCGACCAGTAACCCCGGGATATAGCGGCGCCGAGCCCCTGGCCGAAGGGATAAAAGGCACTGACTGACTGTGACGTGACGAGATTTGATAAACATAGTAATTACTCAGTAATGGAGGATGTGCTCAACGCCCAACAAGGGTTAAGAGACGCGTTCGAATCAACAACGACGCAACGAATTTTAAAAAAATTCGGCCCTGGGAGTGGGTGGATACGATTATTAGAAGAATGCAACGCACATGTGTTATGTATTGCTTAAGAAAATGAAATGTTTAAATTAAATTTGAGAAGCAATCCTGGTAATCAGATGATATGTATTATAATATAGACAACAGAGACAAACAATACCCCCACACCCATTTCATTAACCTTTTTTTCAAATAATATACTAACAATCTTTTGAATATTTACAGTTTAGGCAAGAATCCCCTTCTACTAGTATGAGCTACCTTTATTATCCCACTTTCGGAGAACCACTATATAATAGTGAGAGATAATTTCTTTCACGAGTTTGCTGATGTTGAGCCCGCTGATGGAGCTACGGCTACCAGAAATTTTCGTGTGGTGCAGATGTTATCACTATTGTTGAATTAATGAGGGAGAGATGCTTGAAGTGAATTTTCGACCCGAGCTTCAAAGCTTGCTCGAACTCAAACACTGTCATGTCGGCTGTGTTGATTGGTAGTTTTTCATGGTTTCTCTCATCAATATAAGGCGAATGCCGGAGCAGGAGAAAGGACCAGTGGCGTTTGTCACTGAGGTTCCTACATTGGCCACGCAGCTTCCACAAGCCCTTCGTTTGTGTCACGAGTCTTTTACGAACTAATGAACTTCCCTCAAAGGTCTTAGTATGGTAAGTGCAACCAACGATGGTGGAATCGTGATATCAAATGAGTTTCGGAGCTTGGAGAGTAAATATTCATGTAATGTTCAGTAAATATCCAGGACATACAACTCAATAATATTTAATTATTCAATCAGTACAATTAAAAAATATGCCCTCCGTATTGAATCATTAATAATGTCCCGAAAGTTTCCGCTGCACGCTGCGCCTCCTCCCTGCTGACGTCACCACGGCTCGTGATGTTTCTGCAGCGTCCACCTGTGCTCTTCCAACACGGCCCCGGGCCCCTGGTTAGCCCGTACAGGATGCGAGCAGGCAGCGCGCTCACGCCAGGAGTCGCCTCTTACAAACGTTACTCGTGCTCGGCCAGCCACGGTCCGTCCCGGGCCCCAACGGCGCGTAGCAATGACGTCTCCACGCGGCACTCCATCCTAAGGCCGACGACGACTCACACGGTCACCGTGACTTCAACACTTCGCCGCGACTCCCGCGACTCGGCGACTCTTGTGTCTCGGGCCCTCGTGCAACTCTTTACGACTGTGGTAGTAGACTGTCTGCCGTGCGCCTACCACGCACTTTTTCTTTATCAGGGGAATTCGCCTCGGGGTAGGTACCTAGGCGCTAGCCTCTTTCCACATCCCTCACTTCTACAAGTACGTTTTTGGGCTGGTATCTGGGTGCTACCAGAACGCAGTTGACCCTCGCGGTAACCTCCCCATACAATGCCTGGGTCGGGCCACCCTGCCAGCTCAGAACTCCTTGCTATCCAGGGTAGTACCGGAGTCGAAACGCTGTCATGCCCTACTCACATGCGTCGGAAACCAGTCCCTCCCCTTTGCTTAGAGTATCGGGCCACTGCAACGACGAAGCCGAGAGCCCAACTGGGGACCACCGAAAAGAGGTTCGGGCGGCTCGGAGTTCTCGTAGACGTCTCCTCATTGCCTACAACTCTAGGCTAACGACGTGAGTATCGCCGGAATCTGGGCAACCTGACGGTAGGTATCATTTCCCCGCCGGACTTTTCTATGTGGATTCCAGAGATTTCAAGGAATTCCTTCACCCAATTCCGCCCAAGGTTCGCCGCGCCAGGGGCCCGACTTGTGGGTTACCGGTCAAACCCGGCCACCAGGAGCTTAGCATCGCCTACTCACTGCCTCCACCGTGAAGCTAACGACGTGAGTGCTTCCGCAAAACTCAGGTTTCGGGTAGTCTTCTACGACTCTCCACGAGAAATCACGACAACCTACGTCACCGTGATCCCCCCCTCTGCGGGGACTCGTGTGAGTGGTATAACTCACGTACTCAAACTCTCTCTGCCCGCCCCCTTAAACAGGGGAGACAACATCACAGCAGAGTCTCTCCTTGTAGCTCCCATCTCGGTGGCTGCGTTCCACTCCGGCGAGCCTCGTAAGGTTCAAATTCCTCCATAACAATTCATATGTCATTGTTGGAAATATAATATTTCTCTCTTCTTCAGGTGAAACTCAAACAAGCTCTTGATTTTCATGTAGTTTTTGTTTGTTTTGAGTTACCTTACGACTTTTACGGTCACTTTTAATAAAAATTTCCGTTTGGGGCTGGTGGACACTTTTCGATTTGGGTTGGTTGATCATCAGCATCACATGATCACCAGCCCCATCATCTATCTCCCAACTATTTCCATAAAATAAAAATTTTTCAGGTTGTTTTATTCACACCTACAGTGAAAAACAGTGACTACAGTTAAGAACATTTTTGTAGTTTACTCAAACTTTTTGGGCTGCAGTACTTCATTCGTTATGTGAAACTCAATGGGCAAATAACCATACTTATTTATAAATACAGATCACTTGCATCAAAAGGCCCATTTTAATTTGTTCACTTTTAATTAATTTATTTCCAAGCTCCAATTTTGTTCCAGGAGAGGCCACTTCAAAGTTGCAACATTTTGGTAGTGGTTAGATACACGATTCCGTATTGGCATACCGATATTCTAACCCCTGAATGTATCTGAGAGCATAACAATTTTTTCATGTTAGAATTATTGCAATGACGATATTGATAAGATGTTTTCAGATTATTCTTCAAATATAAAAAAATAAGGAAAATAAATATGAATGATGTGATGCCTGAAACAATAAAATGAGGCTATCAACTCAATTTTCCATAAAAAGACAAGCATTTTTTGTTACAAAGAGGCTAAATACGGATGAAGTCTAATCAAACGGTGATATTTAAATGATTGGTTTTAAAACTACTATAAGATAGCTGTAGAAATTTCAAAAAGAGAAAAATTTTAATAAAAACATTTCGAACATTTTTTAGATAACGTTGAAAATGTCGGAGAGACTTCACGTAAAGTACCCTCCCCCAAATTAAAATATCTTAATTGTCTTTGTAACGACATAAATGGATTTTACTCCTGACGGTTTTACCAAGTTTCAGCTCAAAAGCTTCCATCTCTGCGACCATTTATCCCGACATTCATACATACGGACATCTTGTTTTTCGAGCCCAAAATTACGTGAATATGCTCTCCGCATGCAGCAATCTTTACCATCTTTGAAACGGCGCTGATGATCCATAATTCTGATGTATGTACAGAGTTACAGCTCAAAACAACCGTGGACACTGATTTTACGACCGAATATTCGAAATATCATTCTTGAGGTGAATCTATATTTTTTCTTTCCGTCCAGGAAGGAAAAGTAAAAATACCATAAGGTAGCTTAATAAATGCATTTCCATTATTACAATTGAAAACATATCAAAACTAAAGCGTATTGGCGTAAAAAAAGTACCAACTGGTAACAATCAACCCCGATGTCCTCTATCTTACCAAAAGAGCCACGGACTGTGTGCGATCTCTCCCTCATCCTTGTTTTCTTTTCTTCCCTTACGTACACACACCCACACCCACTTACATTCACTCACACATACCCATACACACACAATTATATGCATTTCGTTTCAACACATGTCGAGAGACCAGTCGATAGCTTCGAGATTGGTTGATGGCAATAGATGGAAGTAGAACATTCTCAATGTTCTCTTGAGCCTATGTGACTTCGATCTTTTCACGAAACTCGAGGGCACACTGAAAAGACAAGGTTCTCTACTACAAGCACCATCCACGAAGTTCTAGGTCACTTCTTCGAACACATCAAGAAAAATAAAATTGCACTGACATCCTGCATTTTACAAAAGTGTGTCAAAAGGTTGTAAATGCGATCGAAGACAAGAAGAGATGCAATAGGTTGGAATATAGGGATGTACCCACACTACGTTTATGCTATCCTTGACACTTTGTATTAATACAAAGTATGGGAACAACAAGACAAAATGTAGCGAAAAACTCTCGCTAGATGAAGTAACTAGTGTGTTTAGATTCAGGGAGACTATAGTGAAGCACTCGGATTTCTTCGTCTATATTATTGTTTCTTCCTTGACATTCGTGTTTAATGAATTTAGGGAAGCTAGGCTATCGGCACCTGAGACAATGAGCAGCAGATTGATTAACTGACTATTGTGAGTGATTCCGGGCGCGTCAATGCGTAAGGTTATTTGTCCCGTAACTGTAGTGCATGTCTTTATCGCGAGAGGTGGCGGGGATCTTTCCCCGCTGATTGGCGAGATGCGTCTTCGACCTACCCGTCGGCTTGCATGGTTTCCAACAACCAGATATTTCCAGCGGGGCAATCTCTAAGCTCCCGACCGGTCTTCGGAATGTGGGCTAATGAATCTTCAGAATGTGTGGTAGTGTAGTGCTTGTAAGTGTAAGCGCATGGAAGTAAGAGGAAGAAAATATCACGCGCGGTGCACGGAAAACTACCGACAGAGCATCCGGAAGAATTCTCCTCCAGACAGCGGCTGAATTCGACCTAGCTAGTGTCGAAAATTCTGCCACCGTCGCGACGAGTCGGGACTGGAACCCTAGGATATCCCGTACAGTTGCAGATGTTAAAACCCAAAAATATTTGTGAATAAACATTCATTTTAAGATCAATTAATAAACTCTGGTGAATGGTAAATAATACTAGTGTAATACCGTAATAATAATGGTAATAATAATAATAATAATAATAATAATAATAATAATAATAATAATAATGTAATGTGGTACTAAAATAGAGATGAAATATTTGTCATCTCCCTCATAAACCGTCACTGACGGTAATTGTTCATATCAATAAATTGAAATGAGTAAAAAATTGTTCAACTATAAGTAAAACACTCGGAATGACAAAGAATCTACGGAAATCAATACGGAGGACATTCGTGAATAATGACTCAATTAAAAATACGGAATATAATTCATTGTATTGTGGAACAATTATTTTGTTATTGAATGGGCTAATAACTCGCCCATAGATGGGCTAATAACCCACCCATAGATGGAGAAATAGAATGCTAACAAATGATAATAAGATAAAGAGAAAACTCAAACTGATAGTAATCTACTATTCAACGACAGTGCTACTGCATTCACGAGAGAATGCAAGGCATTGCAGAAGTCTTTGGAACAGTCAGTCCACCAATCACGTGGGGGAGGTTGAAGGCGAAAGCGCCTTAACACATCGACTACGAGGGTTGCAGGTTCGAATCCCACCTTGAACATGGATTTTAACTTTTTTAATTTTGCATATTTGTCCCTATGCAAGGGTTTACGATAGGGCTAATAAACTCAATCGAAACATGGGGATGGTATAACGCTAACCCTCCATATAAATAATTACTCGGTTGATAGCGCGTAAAATGGGCGCACGCTCGTATACAGAGGTCCAAACAAAACAATCAGAAGAACAGTCAGGAGAATTTTGACAACAATACAATAATTTATGATGCCAAAAAATTATTACCTAGATAATATTCACGCGGATTCAAGCGTCCCTGTGGAATACGTTAGTATAGATTACATTCTTATTCTACAGTTCGAGTGGTGCAGTCTGCCTAAAAGTAACTGCAGGTGTTAAGCAGAGGACTGAGACGGGGCTGGATTGCATTCGAAGCGCATCCTTCGTGGGGTGGCAAGGGAGGGGCGGGGATGGGGAGACGCGGCCATGGACGAAAAGAGACAAGCGCGATACATATTTACCAGCGGCTCAGCGCCGCCATCGCTCACCCCGACCCGCCAGAGGCATGGCTGTAAAGGCAGCGAAGGCCTCGCACCCCACTCCGCGCTACACCCCACACCCAACCCACCAAACGCCACGCTCTCTCGCTCCACTCCACCCCAAGCGGCTCCACTCTATGCTACAGAGCTCCACCCCACCCCAGCTACGGCACCCAAACCGCCCCATGCCCCACTGCTCTACTACGCCCCCCTCCGCCACGCTCTTTCGCTCCACTCTACGCTACAGCGCTCCACCCCACCCCAGCCACGGCACCCCACTCCGCCCCATGCCATACTGCTCCACTACGCCCCCCTCCGCCACGCTCTTTCGCTCCACTACACGCCACGCTGCTCCAATCTACGCTACAGAGCTCCACTCCCCCTCTCCTTTGGCACACCGCTGCCCACACCGAGCCACGCTGCTTTACTTCATCCATCCCACGCCACACTCTGTCACTCCGTCCCACGCCACACAGCTCCATCCCAACTCAGTCATGCCACACCATCCCCCTTCCTCCCACAGTCACGTCGCTCCCTTCCATCCACCCACACCCCGCCCTATATCTCCACTCCATGTCACGCACTGCTGCCCCCACCGCACGCCACACTGCTCTTCTCTACCGACCCTAAGCTCGCAGCCCAACTCCTCGCCACACAGCTCCACCATACGCTACACTACGCTCACCCTACGGTACACAGTTTCACCCTTCGCAACACAACTTCACTCCACGCTCCACAGCTCCACCATACGCTGTACAGCTCCAACGCAACGCAACTCCATCCTACCCCACACCGCTCTACTCCACCCACCCCATGTCACGTCAATTCTACCGCCTCCGCTCTACCCCAATCCTACACGACTCAACTCCACCCCACCTGCATCTGCCTCATGCCATGCCGCTCTACCACACCACACCTCCTATCCCATGCCACTACAGAAGCTAGGCCATGCTACGCCATGCAGATTTGCCCATCGCCTTCTGCATGTATTATATTTCGTGGAGGGAAAGTGATGTGCTCACTCTACCACCTAAATAGGTGTCTCGCGTAGCGTTCAGCTGTTTTGTGTATCTGAATACCGGACTTCAAATTCCCAACTCGCAGTATTTTCCTCAAAGTCAACTCGGTATCATCGGGATTCTCCTGTTTCGCTTCTTTCTGTCTATTCTCCTTTCACATCCGTCCCTTTACCCTTATTATAACCACTTGTATCAACTATTCGATAAAAGTTATAATACTTCATATCACCCGAAGTTCACTTACACTAAACCACAACTACATTTAGTTAAACCGACAACCTTGAATGCAATAAATGTGTTAATGTCTACGACCCTAAAGAAAATTGCGAGAGGTGAAAGAAAAGAACTTTAATAAAAAAGCATTGAGTTGAATAAAATATGTAAAGAACGAAACATTGCATTCAGAGCACCAAGATACATATGGCTGTGGGGTAATTGGTACAGAGATTGATAGCCTTAATTAAATAAGAAAAAGAGAAGTGTAATCGACAGTTATAAGTTTTACAGCGGTTAATCGATACTGCATGTCCGGCACATACAGGGTCTGTCCCAAAACTAATCACTTACAGGGTCACTTACCTGTAAGTACCAAACTCTTCTTAGTGTCATTAAGTTGGTTGTGTCATTCTCTGGCTACGCGTATACGGTATCTGATTACGACGCGAACTGCCGAGGTATTAATTTTGTTGGACACTTATCCAGTGTCTTTCGGGTGTTTGAGCGTGACAAGGCACACTAAGAATTTTCCACTTTCGAAAATTCTTCGCCCAAGTCAGATATCAACCTTTGAACATGGAGTTTGGAAGCTAGTGTACAAATACCAAGCCAGAGCGACTAGCAAAGTTACTTCTACCTAAAACACGCTAAGGGAAGATAATGATTTTGTACTATTTTTGAGAAAACGTTGACTCAATATCTCATAAGTGTGCTACTGTGCCCAGTCCTCCATTAAACAGATTTTAGAACAAAAAAAATAAAAGTTTCAGATTGTGCTATAGGGGAAAACAAGCGTACCTTCGTCGCCACATACCTTACGTTGCAATATACTTTACCATCAAGCATAACTCTGAAATGATGCGTCTTAGTCCCCTAAAAAAGCGCGTGTTCGTGTCAGACGCGAGATATATTTCTTATGATGAAATCTAGAAAACGAAACCTTCTTGGTCTTTTTATTACATCTTTGGAGGATACATTCCATTGGGATTGTCAGAAATGTTCGAAGTTGATTTCTAATATAAAGCTATTTTTCAATTAAAACTTTAAGACTTTCCAAGTGTGGAGTGTTCCCAGGGATACACCTAGTATTAGTTATTGAGAACAACTTTTAAACGGCTATGGAAAACAAACAATGAAGACCGTATACACAAAGTCTCAATGAATCTACACAAACAAAAAAAGCAAGCAATCAAGTAATGGAAATAAGTATTCGCATCCAAGTTCAATTTTAAGAGTACTTAAAACTTAAGCACCTGCAAAACATTCTTCATTGATTTTTCTTCCGACTACATTTTTAACTCTTCGTTTTCGAGGACGATAAAGGTGCAGCACTCGCGCATGCAAGGGTTAATTCAAGAGCGATTCAACATCCGGAGAATTCTCGCCAGCAATAAGACCTGCATAGATAACACCATAAAATCAACGTGAGGTTTCCCATTTGGGTTTCTCGTCGAGTCAAATATACTCAACTCAATTCAGAGGCAAAATTATTGAAGTGAAGGGCTCATCTCCCGAATTGTTTGCATTTGCTTGTTCTGACGGAAATGAGGTCAAACATTTATTGATATTAAGGATTTAATTTATTATAGGCAAATAATAATAATAATAATAATAATAATAATAATAATAATAATAATAATAATAATAATAATAATCATAATTTTTATTCATTTTCATATAAGTTCAAAAATTCAGTAGATGCATCCGAATGAGCCAATGCTTATGCTGGGGCACAGTTTAAGTTTATAACGAAAAGAAAAACTAGATATGGTACAAAGACAACATAGTTCAAAGTGATATTTGGTACAAAGACAAGGGCAAATTACAGTTTTACAAAATACTCTCATTATAAATACTTAAAGCTTTTGGAATATTTGCTTATAGGATGATCTACCCTGGTTTCCTCAGGTTTCGCGAATTATCTTGAGGTTGGAGAGATGTCAACTTTCCAAACTTCGGACGAGTTTGAAAAATTTAATTCAGTCTATTGAAGGGAACACTGATTGAATAGGGTCGTGGTAAAGGTATGTTTTATTATGGAGGAAAACGCATTTGTTGGGAATTATCCAAAATAAGATTAAGATTGTGATACGGATTCTTGAAAACTTCCCATTTAAAGAAACATTAATACTCAAGATTGAAACCTCGGTGAAACGCGTAAGGGATATTTTATGGTATTTCTGATGCTGCAATTACGAAACGAAACTTTTCATTTCTAAAGTAAATAATATTTGTTTGTTGCGATTTGATTATTTCCTGTCGAAATTGATAAGATGGGTGTAGGAACAATCACAATTACATTGCCAAATTTTCAGGTCTAGACTGTATTGATAAAGCGCTCTATGAGTGAATTATTCCGCTGATCACTGACAACATTTGCTGAGTGAACGTGGTTATATGATTTCTTTATAATATTATTATACTCAAAGGAACTTCTTTCAAAAGACAATTTTCGATCGATATTATTTTAGGAAGAAGCTTCACAGTCACGAAGCAAATCAAACATAATAGTCAACAGAAATTTTACTGCGAAACGTCATTTTGTGGTTTTACTAAAATGACTACGTCCAAGAATTGTTAGGGATCCGACTAGTAATGCGGGCTCACGTGAGATCTTCTAGTACCAAGTGACTTCGTTGAATTACGAGTAGTGGGGATAGTTGCTTGCTCTTTCCTAGCTCCTAACTTTCGGTTCTTGCCAACTAACAAAGAAAGCACAAACTTCCGAATTCCGCATGTGTGGAGCCACCTATGCTCGAACTGTTGAGAGAGCGTCACATTTGTCAGGGTTCCATAATATCGGTATATATTTAGCTGAGCAGTTGTAATCGCCGTCACCCTGCCAGACGCACCCCGCTTGACGCTTAAGCCTTATTCGTTCCATGTTCCAATGATTCCTGCAATCATGATACCACAATATCAGCTGACACACTGAAGAGAAAGTAAGAAGGTGGTGGGGAATACGAAGGGGGTGAAGAAACAGCAGAAGCAGGAAAATAAGTCGGAAACAGAATAAAAAAGAAAAATTAAGGGGAAAAGAAGAAAGAGAAAGATAGAACGGTTGATTTAGCTCAGTACTGTGTGCCCTCTTCATATAATGAATCGTGAAATCTGTAAGAATCCCCGTTACAGCCGAAGCCCAGCAGCTAATCTCACTATTAACTTCCCTTCGGTCGCATTGTAGTCACTCAACATCAGTGCCAGGCATATGAAATCTTAACTTTTCAATACTTTTGGAGTACAAGAAACGAGAAGCTTGACGAGTGAAACCTCAGACAGACAGCTGCCAATCCGAAGCTCCGGCACCCTCAACACGAATTCCCCCCCCTCCCCCGGGAGGGCCAGGGCCACCCGCAGAAAGAATGCCGGCGCGCGTCGCGAGCCGCCCCCGCCGCCGCTGGGCAATAGAATGCATTAGTGGACCAATATAGGCAGCGCGGTGCCGGGCCCAAGGTCAGTCGGCGGCGCCAAGGGCGCGGGTGGCGACGCGTGGGCGGCGGGGGCGGGGCGGCGGGCGGCGCGCGGGTATAACGGAGCGAGCACCCCTCGAGCGGGCGAGTCTCGCGCCGTGGATCCGTTGCTCAAGGGCCCCGGTCGTGCCCTGGGCCCCCGCACCGTCGCCGCGAGGAGTTGCCGGCGGGGCTAACGAGAAGTTGCCGGCGGCCGGCGCGTCCTGTGTGTCGGGAAGCTCGTGAACGCCTAGATTCGCTCCGCCGGGTCGTTGATCGCCGCCGAGTGCGAAGCGCTGGCCTGTGGTGCACGCATCTGGCGGGCGTAGTTCGGTGGCTGAGTGGAAGAAGTGAAGCGGTGTTTACTCCTCCGGAAGAATAGTGTCTGCGCCAAGCGGCAAGAAGGATTGACGGTCGCATCGACAGGGATAGGAGGCTAGTGTCGGTACTTCGTTGTTCCGTGTTTTGTTTTTTTGTGATTGATATTTGTTGAAATTACATGATGGGTAATATATCAAAAATGCAGAGGTTCTTAATAAGAATCCAAAATATTTTTATTATTATTTATCATAATTACTTTCACTCACATTTTATATATTCGAAGTTGTATTTAATAGTTTTAATTGTTAAGTACGTGTTCATTTCTTTATCGAATGTATATATAAATGAATATCAAAGACATATCAATGAATGTGTAGCATATTGACAAAAAAGTTAATTGAGTATTTGTGTGTATTTATCACGAATATTTAAGAAATTTAAGGAATTCGCGAAGTATAAGGCAGATTTCAAAACCGTTTACTAGTTACTGTTACACTAAGGAATGAACGCAAAAAAAAATCATAATTTAATCAATATTTTGTACTCATTTTTATGTAATTTAGCCTAATAATGATACCATATACAAAATGTAGATCCTGAAAATTCCGAGACATATTATTAAAAGTAGTTAGAAACACACAAAATACATTGATATCGTAGAATCATTGATGGATCTGTTTTCATTACTAAAACGTTTTCTACTGTAATTTACTTGGAACCTTGGTGCCTTAACAAAAACAGGAATGCACATTTTTATTATGATTTTTTTGTAATAATATTAAGCAACCTATCACAGTTGTTCGTTGCTAATTAATTTTGGTAATTTGAGAAAAATCATATTAACAGACATTTTTAAATATGCGAAAAAACTGTATATTCTTAAAAGGTTAAAACATAAAAACTATTGTACGCGCTGAATGTGCGGTACATCCGGTACCTCGACAGATACCCGTCCTTGTTACATCAGAAAACATAATACATCTTGTGATTCATTGAGACGGGAAGAAACATTTCGTGAAAAATTTCTCCCGACAACACAATTAGAGAGGTGCTAATGCAAATGCTAGTGGCAGATTTAATAAACCTTTTAAATTTGTTTCAAAAATTTGTAATATTAAGCCGTCAATCATTACCCTTAGGTGAGTGACCATGGACTATCGGAAAGCACGTGGATCAATTACCCCTCCGATTGTACTACAAACTTCATCATGTATAGGAAAGCCCACTTGAATGATGACCAGAAACTGCAAGAATGAACGAAATCTGCCGGTCTCTGACTGCAGGTCAACCATTCTAACAGCGCTGTTAGCCGGGTGGAGGGGAGGCGGAGAGCGTTTAAACACACACGACTACCGAGGTGTAAATATTCAGAAGCCGGTAAGCCGGGGAGGCAGTCGAATCTGGGCCACGCGGCGGCGGGAGGGGCGGGGACGGGGCGGGGAGTCATGCAACTGATCCGCATTCCATGTTCCATGGCGAGGGAGGGGCGGAGGTGGAGGGATTGCAGAGGCACCTCCCGTGCGCTTCTGCGGCCGGCAACTTCGATCGAGATATTCAGGAAGCGGTCTATCAACGAGTATGGAAATTTTACTAGATCGATGTGGCCCAACCTTCGAATTGAAGCGAGACAATAGATAAAACTCGTGTAAAGAATATCAACAAAAGTTGGTCTTAATTCGAGAATAGTAAGGACAGTAGTTACTATTTTTTGGAATACAGGATGAAATATCTAATGCAAAATATACATTATAATGACAGTCAATTTTCCCCTAAAATATATATCCATCGGTTTCGGCCTAAAATGTATAACATACCAACATCACTACCACCATCACCACCACCAATAATTTACCCATATAGCTCTCCATACTTTACGCCTTCGTTAAGTTTTTGGTAGCCTAAAACAGGTTTGCATTCAATATTGCAATATTCAGATTATTCATTTTCTGTAAGGAATAAATGTTCCTCATAATTCACAATAATCTACGAAATTGATTGGAATATAAGCGATAAAAATGTGTGCATAACACAATAAATTTTAATACATGTGTGCATAACACATTCAAATTTATATAGAAAAGACGCACGTGAATCGTGTTTTGTTGATGATAAAACAATTTTCATATAACTATTTGCGCGTCATCCGTTAAATTGGAAAGACAATAAACTATATACTTAAAGAAGAACTTCTAATTGACATTATTGGAATTAGAAATTTCATAAGATATCATATTAAAAGTTTGTTAGTCTACATTCAACATACGAGTGCAATGTACAATGAACTAATCACACAAAATTGATTAAAATAAGTGTCAAAGTTGGTGTAATGTCGTGAAGTGTTTAGTCACCATGACGTAAGAGTCAAAGTTCCACATTTTGTAGTCTACGACTTTTACCATTTTTCTTTACATCTTCTTTTCCTTACATCTGCCATCATCAGTTAACATTCGTAGCGTGTTGGTGCCACACGGAGAGAATACATCCCGATCGAAGATGGTAAACAACCGGCTCGCGACTCCCTTTCAAGGAATACTGCTACCATCTATAATCTCTGCTAGATATAGAGCACATAAAAGAACGAGAAAAATAGTTTCTTTAATTTGCGACCATATTCTTGCTATTATATCTGCCATTCACAAGTTTTAAATACTATCTGACGTACAAAAGTGATCTGAAGAACTAATCAGCAGTAAAATTTGTAACATTTGCGAAGAAAACTTCAATTCACACCAGAAGCGTTAACTGAGCGTTTGTGAGTACCTGATGTCATTACGATCTTGTGACATGCTTGAGTTGTGTTTGACGTTTGTACGTCAACGCACACTGACTCAAGTTTTGTCAATACTTAATGGAAAAGTTCCTTTTGTAATAAGCAACACCGCAGAAACTTTTTTGTGCGTTTGACGAAGTATGCTATAAAAACGGTACTGGACAGATAATGAGGATTCAAGAGAGATAGTTGCTATTGTGAGACAAGTTACATTACAAATGGGGGTAAGGTTTGCGCATATGTTAACTCCCCCATACTCAGTTTCCAGGAATTGTACCTATCCTGTCAGTGCGAATTTTCATTTATTTTGACAAATAGTGAATATTGAATAAATTCTTAAAAGTGGAAGAAGATGTAAATCTTGCCGTTGATCATTTCGATGCGAGAAACTGTGTTAGAACGGGTAGAAGAAATACATTGAGAGGTGATGTTACTGGGACGTCGCGGTGACATTCATAGTCTATATTTAATATGGCACACAACGTACTTCAGTTGTTACTTGGTACTGTCAAATTAGTAAACACAAATACACGTGCTATTGAAAACTTATTCTACATGTGTGGTCGACAGCCTATCATCCAGAAACCAATTTTCTAACTTCCAATATCTCCCTACTCCCCTTCTGGATCTCGAAAACAGTAGGCTATCGACCAATAAATGGTCAGTAGGATGTGCCTTGTGACTTCCTCCGTTCGTCAATTCTTTGAGGGAAACACAAACATCGCTTACGGTTTGACAAACTGGAAGGCATCATCTTCTTCGCTTCGGTTCCTACTCAGCGCACACGTTGCGGGGGTGCCGCTGTCTGTGGGTGACCCGGGCGTGGGCGGTGTTGCAGGCCGGCAGGCGGAGCGGGCCGGCGCCGCGGCCGTAGCACCCCAATGTGTCCGCAGTTCTGCTACTGCTACAAGTGCCAGCGAGCCAGGTGAGCAGGCGGGCCGAGACGGGCGAGCCTAACGCCACGAGCCCGCGAATACAATGCTACGAAGGGATTCAAACATGCTTTCGGACCCGCGATGTGAGCTCCATTGTTGCAAACTGAAACTTCGAAATGACACTCGTTTTGAAATGATCGAAGAAAGTGAATAATGACGACAAAGAATCGGAGTATTATGAAATACTACCGCACGATATAATACATGGTTCTCGAAAAACATGCAGAAATTTCATTGCCGCACGATGATGAACTGATAATGTACAACTTTAATCGTCAAGCGCCTGAAAATTTGGGTGGAATTAGGAAACAGTGACGCGCACTCTTAGCACTAAGCGTGTCTCTACTGCTTTCCTTTCCGCTTTGGTTCGAGGAACACATCCCCTTGTCAACGCCGGTATGTCCGCCTCTGGCTGTGTGGGTCAAACATTTTGTCATCATGGGCGCGTGGATATGTACAGGGGGGTCGGGGGAACTTCAACTTTTCGACAGGGACTCCGAAGCTTAACGTCATTTCCATAATATTAAATCCCTGACAAAAATAAGACATTGAATATACAGAAACGTTTAAACTTAACTGCGAAGGCCAACAGATGATCACATTAGTCTATCGGTATATTGTTAACGGATATATGTTTAAGTGTTGTCAATGATTCAAAATAATTTTTATTTTTATTATGAATGTTTAATTTCTGCAAAACAAAAATAAACGTAAATGCCCAAAATTGCAAATAAATTGCATATTTTGAATCGAAAAACGTGAAAAGGTTCGAATCTACCCTTGAAAGGTGGAGTTTTCATTTGAACCTCTACAGAAACGTCTAAAAATGCATCAAAATCGGTCAAAAACGGCTAAACATGTTGAAAAGCACATTGAATTACCTCGAGAAAAGGCGACCAATCCAAAGACAATTCCTTCTAGAAAAGCTTCAAAAATACGTATTAAAAATTAGAAAATACACTGAAAGTTATTGTACTTTTAAAATGTTGTATGTAAATAAAAAACTGACTGGTAAAGCAGTCCAAAAAAGTTGATGCCCCCATCTCTTCTTTTAGACTGTGTACGCCTATACATGGGCTTCATTATTCTTTGACTGTGAGAATACATGTTAGACACAACTTATTGTATCGTGATATCAAATTCTATGTACACAATACAGGACACTTTGAACCTTTCTCACACTATTTATGGGAGGCAACAGCTCACTAGCGAACCTAGTGGCGCGACCTGGAAAATCGGTGACAAATTAAAATTTCAGCACTTGAATACAGTACATTAACATTATTAGACTGTGACATAAACAAAAACTATTGGAGTTTTGAGGTTTCTAATACACCTACTATTTACATTATTATTGCTATCATTATTCATTTTTCTTTTATATTTATGTATTAAATTTTATACTTTTAGAATATAAATGTACATGTACAATATTACAAGCAATTCAAAATAGTGATTCGATAATCTAATATCTGCATTTAATAGGAGAATGATACGTATTTACAAAATAAAGCACTTACAACACGAAGTCTGTAAGGACTTACAGACTGCTGCTTGATATCACAATGGGGATGATAGGTCAGTCCACTACGAATGGTAGTTTAAAATATCTCCCGTGATATCGCAGAGTGTCATGTATCGTCTCTATAGTATTTTGTGATACATCTGACTCTCAGAGGTCTGTAAGCAAATTTGAATCGCCTTGTAGATGTATTGTGAAGAAAACGAGCTCAAGGGCTTTGCTTCTTGAGGCAATAGGAGTGCTTCTCTTCGGATCATACAGTAGTAGTAAACTCTCCGGGCGTGTCGTCTAAGGGCTATGCCACGGTCACCTGATGCCACGCAATTGGTTTTCTGAGCATATGACGCAATCGTTCTCAAATATCTCGCAACTGTTGCCGATACCGAAGACGCGGCGACACCATTCTGAACGACGGAGGGAGGGGTTGGTTGCGGCAGCGGATAGATATGGTGGGGGTACAAATGTGAATCAAAGTTTTAGCTCATGCAGAATGGAAATTTTTTCTGCAAGCATCCCATATTCAATGACATTCTTTAACAAGGAGAAATGCATATGTATGTGGAATGGCAGGAATAAGTAATCGGAAAGGGTGGATGCCAAATCGATAACGATACGTTTTCGTGTTCCAGAAGGGCTTTCGTTGAAATCGTATTGCAATTTTGTTAATAATCTATTGGGCCGAGTTTCATTACTTATAATTGAAGGTATACGCTGTTATTGGAGCGTACAATAACTTTTTTATGATTCACATATATCATTTGTATGCGGCAGAAAGACAAGAGAATTAGATTGCTCTTTAATGAACGGGTATTATATAAACGTATTATGTGGCTTATTAATATAAAGATAAATGAGTCAAGTCAGGTCAGGCCAATGATTCACATGCAAAAATATCTAGCCAGTAACACCTCGTCGCTTTAATATGCCGGTCATTTTCCGCAAAACTTTGTCCTGATGACATCAATAGAAGTACTCGAACTAGTTGTATAAATCACAAAGAAAACTTGAGAAAAGTAATTAACTTTGAATGACAAAGTTACAAAACTGCTTACATTACCATTCAAAGTTAAAAGATTTAGAAACGAAGTTTTGGTAACTGTTTTGGCAACAAAATAAATCTATTGTTAATGGTTGGAAACTGTTAATAAACGCAGATATTTCAATATTTAATGCAGTGATTATTTCTCGTTGCCTCTTCATGCATACGATCGAACTTTCAAGCTTTCTTCCCACTCTCAAAAAACATCTGCGAAACGGATTATTAACTTTCCTTTCATAAACGTATGCTAAGAGATTACACACTTAATGTAGAAAGAATTCAGCATATCATTTGTATGAATTACCAACTTCCCGTCACTTTATAATTCCCCTTGTTTGGTGTACGTACAGTTCATCGCGTTATTGCGTGTTCAGAACTTCCAATTGGTAAAAAAAAAAAAAAAGACGTTCGTCGGCGGAATCACTCGAGGGCCTAGTTCTGCCCAGGCCTAGATATTCGTCTTATACGACGCCTGTCTCCCGAGGGGTCATCAGGTCAGAGGGTCAGGGGCGGGTGGCCGGTGGCGGCGAAGCGACTGCCTTGGAATCCTAAGCGGAGCGGAGCGGGGGTGAGGGGGGCGGGGCGGTTTTACGATCCTTGGCCTTGCGCTCCGCGCATGCGTGCTGGCGACCGGCCTCCTTCAAACGAAGGGCCGCCGCGCTCTTTTTCCCGCTCCTTGGGCTCTTCGTCGCCCCTTCGCCGCCGCCGTCGCCGTCATCGCTCTTCCGAACGTCGTCGACGCCGCTACCTCCTGCAACGGCGCCCTCGCTGCCGCCACCGCCGCCGCCGTCGCTGGGCTCCACGTGTGTGCGTTGCTGAGCAGCCGTAGTATGGTGAGTGGTGGGCGACTGCTGTCGCTTTCTGCTGTGGCGATTCTGTTGTGTTGAAGGATAATGGTGCTTGACAGTATTCGGCTCTTCATTCCGCCCGACAGTAATATCTTCAAACAGGATTAAACAGTATGCAATGTAAAAATCATTAAATGTAAATGTTGGTTCACATGTTCTCGTTGGTAGTTTTTCCAGTTCGTTTGAGCGGTTTGAAGTCAGGAATCGGGAATGTCTGAGACCGGATGTGGATTAATACATAACCAGACTAAGCACAGGGCCTCCTAGGGACAGGTGCTCCAAAAACATTTAACAAAAAATGTATATTTGTTCTTTCATATATAAAATACTTTAATATTAAATTTTAATTCCAAAAGTCAAAGATTCTTTTCATAAAATAATTTATTACGTATTTTCAATATTTCGGTATGGGCTCCATAGTTTGGACAAGCTCAAGGTCGCCTAACATATTAATCCTGCACTGTCTGAGTGTGATGTGCTGCAGCAACTCGTAGATAAATTGCTATCAAGCATTTGTTGTCACTAATTGGAACATCGTGTATAGTGTTTGTTTTCCGCAGAGAATATGAATTTGTTGAAAATGTCCATGAGTTCATACAATTTTTCAATCATTGTAAGTTCATACAATTGTACATCATACCATTATTGTTCATACAATTTTTCAATCCTGAACGTTTTCAGTTAGTTTCGACGTTCGAGCTTTCTGGAATACTTGTTAACATCTGCCTTGAACAGCTAATACATTTCTGTGCGACCACGAAATGTATTTAATGACATAATTTTCATTACAACCAATTGAAAAGTAAATTATAAACCTTATTTGATGATAATACAAAATATCATGTAGTATTCTTAAAATTCTTAAACGATGCAATTTTATGAGTGCAGTTTTACATACAGTTTGCAAATACACCTTTGGATTGTTACATTGAAGAAATCAACGACATGTATCTGACTTCTTTGATATTTCAAATTGAATAGTCGCAAAGATTAATACAGCTTTGTTGACACACATTGCGAATCTGACATCTTGACCTCTTAAAGAATCGAAAGTGAAAGATATGAGTGGTATACTAAAAGAGAACTTATAGTGTAATTTGTCTTTAAAGGTCTCTGTTGGCAGTGATCCTGCCTTTATAGCCATCTTGGTTGTGTGATGATGAGTGCAATCGGAACTGATTTTTAAAGGATATGAAGAGAAGAATAATTAATTTATATAATTGTACTAAATTTGATATACGAAGGATTTAAAAATATTTACAATTTTCTTAAATTTGCTTTTCACTGTTAATTTCTAACAAGAAAGATAAACATTACGTTTAGAAATAACTCCATTAAAAATTAGGAAATTTTCTTGAGAAAAACTAATTCTCTTGTGATTAAAACTAAAAAAGTTTAATAATTCTTACCGGGGTACAAAGGACAAGGGATAGTGAGGAAATCTTACAACGTGAAGTCACAAAGACGGGAGTACACTAATGTAGTAATTTTATAATAGTCATCAATGTCACTTTAATTATTTCCAGAAAAATATTTAAATTTGGCAAGAGAAATACCCAAAAATCCTTTAGAAGAACAATGAAACTGCAAACATTAAATTAATAAAAAATTAAAAATAGATATTGTTGAAAGTCAAAAAGACAAATACTATAAACAGTCGAAATGATTTCCAGTTTTTCAGTGATATTGTATCTCTAATTTAATTAAACTGTAAATACTGTAACATCTTGAAATGACGAATGACATAATTCAAACATGTACGTTTTTGGCGGTTGACTGGACAGTATTTTCATTAAATATAGTTGCAATATCTTAAATATGGTTTTACTATCAATATGGAAGTCCCTGAACGTAAGGTTGATTTCTTGTATTCCATTCATATCGAAAATTTAACTAAGGATGAAATTGAATTCCAAGAACATGAGGGTGGGTCCTTTTCAAATCCATCTAATTCGTCAAGCCAGTGGGATTATTTATCCCTCAACGAGGTATAGCACTAATCTGTTAAATTTGGAGCTGTATTTCTAAAATTTATTGATACGAAAGTGCCCTCTGTTCCACTCTGGTTGAAAAAAAATGATACTACCCTGGCACATATCTATTCGCATCAATTGTGGTTATTTATTCTAAAGTTAATTAAACATTTAAAAACGAATTTAACTTTTAATTAGATATCAAATGTGTGTACATATTGAAATTCTAAAACAAACATCCTGTGTTTCAACTACTATAATTGCCACATAAAAGTGCCTTGGCAATATTTGGTAATAGTCCAAATTCTTCTTGTTATTCTGCTTGTTTTAAATGGGCTTCATTTAAAATATGCTTGTATAAATGTCATCTTCAAAACAGGTTTATACTATATTCTTCAATCTTTATATACAAGTAGAAGAGAAGCCAACTTGTTGAAAATTAACGGTTAAAAATTATACTAAAAATGTTTGGAAACTTTCATTTACTCATTTCTAAAGGAAAATGATCTTCTCCTCATTATTCCTTACCTTACGTTCATTAGAAAATGTCTTGGAATCTATTTACTAATTGCATTTTATGAATAATTTATCATACGTTTCTGCACAACAATAATTCAAGCTTAACGTCGGTTGAGAATGAATAATGACGAAAAAAAAGATTATTTAAATTTTAATATCTACTTTATTCAAGCCATTCACATTAGTCAGCGTAATGCTTATTTATTATTATTATTATTATTATTATTATTATTATTATTATTATTATTATTATTATTATTATTATTATTATTTATTGTTGTTATCTTTTCTTTTTTCTCGGGGTTTTCTCGCCCAGGATTCCAAGTTTGAGGGGCCTCTAGACATACCATATTACTAGGTTTATATATTTAAACCGTGAGAATAATCCGTCAGGGTTTCAAGAATGACTGATTTATGAGCTTTTGGAAGAATTTCGTGAGGAGGAAGACCTACTTTTTCCACATAATACTTTATATTTTTGTTCACAAGAAGTGTTGCTGTTATTACAATTGGTATAATTTTAATACGTCTTTATATTCTATTGATAGGGCAAGTATTTTAAGATTTTTTCGGTTTCTGCTTTATTGATGTTGTTATCTACAGGGTGTGTAACATCAATAATGAATGCTTTCTTTTCCTATTCGTTATTGATTAGAATGTATGACTTATTTGTCGGAATCGTTGTATCAGTATGTATTGGAAGGTCATAACACATTTTGAACTGATATATTATTATTATTATTATTATTATTATTATTATTATTATTATTATTATTATTATTATTATTATTATTATTATTATTATTATTATTATTAAGTGTAATATCCAGCTGTAGACCTGTGTTCTTAATTGTACTATATCAACTGTTCGAAAAATAAAGGTACTGAAAAAATCTTGTCCTTCAATTTTAGCATTATAAATTTTGTATATTTACAAGTTAGTTTAGTCGATTGGTGTATACAAAATTACAATCAAACTTTTCTCGTAATGGGTATATCGACGGCTAAGGTTGTGTAAACAACGACTCAAAATATTCATTGCCGTTCAATGCGCTTCATTCAATGAAATCTTCAAAGCCGCAAACATTGCTTGTCGTCACTATCACTTACAGTACATTCATTTCAGTATTTGCATATCTGGAATTTCAAAATTGTTTTTTATTGAATCAATGAGTGATTCTTGTGCTTGATCTGGAGAATGAGCTCTACTAAGTTTTCCAGTGTTATTGTTACAAAAGCCTAGTCGCCTCCAGGATCTCCAATTCTTATGCTTTCGTTTAGTTCAACATTAAAACCATTTTACGAATATCTCCTACATAATGAATCCATTAGCAAATCAGAATGTTAGTCCACCATGTAAAATAAACGAAAAAGTGTAGGTCAGAAGAAACCAGATTGCCAATCTCCAGAACTTCCGTTACGCTGAACAAAGCGAGAAAACACAATAAACATTCATTCTCACTCCCTCACTTTCATCACTTTCATCAACCTCGTGACTTTCATCACCCTCATCACTTTCACTTTCCCTCGCCGTCCCTCGCTGTCCCTTCTCTCCCTTTCACTCCCTCACTTTCTCTCACTTCCACTCTCTATCTCTCCCACTCTCTATCTCTCCCACTCTCTATCTCTCCCACTCTCTATCTCTCCCACTCTCTATCTCTCCCACTCTTTATCTCTCCCACTCTCTCACTCTTTTCATTCTCTCTTTATCTCTCCCTTTATCATTCTTCTCACTATCGTCCCTCTCTTTTTCACTCCATCTCACATTCTCAAACATTAAAACTCTCTTAAATATTTCTCTCGTAAATCAATCTTTAAGTATGCAGGAAATTCGAAGCATGGTGAACATATCTTTTACAATTGCAGATGGCAATAAAGAATACTTGAAATATCGTTTAACTTCTTTTCAATATTAAATTCAATGACATGGCAATCTTTTACTAAATCGATTGCGTTTAAAAAGAATATTCAGTGCCATTTTTCAGCAGGGTCTGAACAATGGGTAGCAACGAATAATGGACAGGCTCTGAACAAATAAAAAAACATTATGGGAGGTTTCACTGTTGAGAGTCAAATTTCTTTATGCGAGATTTTCTTCTTTTATATTTTTATTTAAAAAATATTAATTACATTATTAGTAATAGAACTGTAATAATAAATTTGTGTGTGAAATTAGACATTTCAGCAAATTTTATATTTTCAACATCAAACTAGGTCTTAAACTAGAGCGATAATTACAACTGAACAAAAACTCTTATCAACTTAAATAAGAAATGTGTATAATAACTAAAATATTGTCCATTATTTGATAAAGACAAAATCCTCCTCTCATATTATTTTAGTGGCTCCTACGGATATGGGCGGTAATCAAAATGGTTCTGCATACGTTTTTTCAACACTATTAGGCGGCATTCTGCTCTACAGTCAGCACACATGATAGCGAGTACATTGTCGATTAGAATACATGAGTAATAGTTGTCAATTAATAAGAACTTTACACAACCATTCGCATTTTAAGATGTTGTAAAGATCTGTTTCGCGAAAAAGTACAAAAACTAACGAGGGGTGCTAGAGAATGGCTCAGACTTTCTCGTAATAAAGTTTTCTAATATTATTGGTGTGGCCTGGTATTATACAGTTTTGCCCCTCCTTCTTGCCTGCTGCCATCTATTGCCGCCCAAATTAACTTTTTGACAGACAGACGAACAGACAGACGGACAGACAGACAGACGGACAGACAGACGGACAGACAGACGGACAGACAGACAGACGGACAGACGGACAGACAGACGGACAGACAGACAGACGGACAGACAGACAGACAGACGGACAGACAGACAGACGGACAGACAGACAGACAGACAGACGGACAGACAGACAGAATGGACAGACAGACAGACGGATGGTGATTGACAGACTGTGAGACAGACGGACAGACGGACAGACAGACGGACAGACGGACAGACAGACGGACAGACGGACAGACGGACAGACGGACAGACGGACAGACAGACGGACAGACGGACAGACAGACAGACAGACGCACAGACAGACGCACAGACAAACGCACAGGCAGACGCACAGACAGACGCACAGGCAGACGCACAGACAGACGCACAGACAGACGCACAGACAGACGCACAGACAGACGCACAGACAGACGCACAGACTGACGAACAGACTGACGAACAGACTGACGAACAGACTGAAGAACAGGCTGACGAACAGACAGACGGACAGACAGACGGACAGACAGACGGACGAACAGACGGACAGACAGACGGACAAACAGACGGACAGACAGACGGACAGACAGACGCACAGACAGACGGACAGACAGACGCACAGACAGACGGACAGACAGACGCACAGACAGACGCACAGACAGACGCACAGACAGACGCACAGACAGACGCACAGACAGACGCACAGACAGACGCACAGACAGGCGCACAGACAGACGCACAGACAGACGCACAGACAGACGCACAGACAGACGCACAGACAGACGCACAGACAGACGCACAGACAGACGCACAGACAGACGCACAGACAGACAGACGCACAGACAGACGCACAGACAGACGCACAGACTGACAGACAGACGCACAGACAGACGCACAGGCTGACAGACAGACCCACAGACAGACAGACAGACCCACAGACAGACAGACAGACCCACAGACAGACAGACCCACAGACAGACAGACAGACCCACAGACAGACAGACAGACCCACAGACAGACAGACAGACCCACAGACAGACAGACCCACAGACAGACACACAGACGGACAGACGCCATGCTTTGAATTGTTTTTTCGGCATCAAGGACACATCAAACAGGGATTCGGGCTACACCACGTATTAGATGATTCTTTCTCTTAATTTAGCAACAGGATACATACACGTTATCAGGGTCTGGGAATTAATTTTTTTCTGCCCAAAATTTGCCGGTTTTTCGCGCAGCATTACATAACTTTCTCTATACTACGTATATTACTCCGTATAAATAAGTATTCTAAAAATGAGAACGTACACACAATAATGATTGATGATCCCGGGCGCGATTGATGATTCCGATTCAATTACTGATGTCATTAGTTCCGTAAGTGTAGGGCATGTTTCTAATCGGATGGAGGCTGTGATTTTCCCCCACTGGATGGTGAGATTCGGCGCCGACCTACCGTCGAGTAGCGGGGTTTTCTCTAACCAGGTATCTCCCATCAGCGGGGCACCGCTTCGCCTCTTTCCGCTCCGAGACCCGATCTCAGATCCTTAGAATTTACTTGCTGGCAATCATACCACTAGGCCACGCAAGAACCCTATGGATCGAACTCGGGTAGTGGCGTCAATAAGTAAATGCCTGATGTATGTTAAAAAGGACCCTCAACTATCAAAATATTCATTAGAAACTCCCAAAGCCTCCTGTCCGTTCAACACGATCAGGGAATATCTAGTTTGGAGAAAATCGGCTGAATGGTTTAGGCGCTAGTTGTCCACAGACGGACCGACAGCTGTTAGGTTGAGTGATAGATTGTTAGTGATTCCAGGCGCGCCAAATCCTAAGGTCATTAGTCTCGTACGTGATACACGTTTTGCTCCGGAGGTAGCGGTGATCTTCCCGCCCTGGACGGCTAAATCCGACTCCGACCTACCATCCGCTAGCAGGATTTTCCCCAACCAGATGTCTCCCACCAGGTGGGAGATGCCCAACCGGAACAATCTCTAAGCACCCGACCGGTCTCCCGGCATGTGCGGTAGTGTGGTGCATGTGTGTGTTATTAAAGGATAGGAGAGAACAAGGAATGGGAAGAAAAGATCCCACGCGGTCCGTTTGGTAGTTGGTCCGTTGGGTACTGCCCCGACATTCGCCTGGTGTTGATGAGAAACCATGGAAAGCTACCGATGAAAGCAAAGCAAAATTTTGAAAATGTTTTTGAGGCTTCATGTGAAGTACCCGAAAAAATCAAAACATCTGCATGAAACTCCAAAAGCCACGAGTTCATTCAGATCAATTGGGGAATATAAATTTTGAAGAAAATCGGCTGAACGGATTAGACACTAACGTTGACCACAGACGGACAGACAGACGGGCGTGAAAGCGTCAATCGATTTTTCGGAATAAAGAACCAACAAAACATGTAATCTGGCTACACCACGTGTTACAGGATTTTTTTCTAAATTTAGCAACAGAACGTATTCACTTTTTCGTTACCAGAGCTTGGCAATAATTTTGTTTCTGACGAAAATTCGCCGTTTTTCGGCGCACGATTACACACCTTTTTCTTCTTACGAAGAATTTCGTAAGGAAAGAAAGTAAAAAACAGCATTAATACTTAGATTAAATTTTTATTTAAATTTTTTGAAGGGAGGGGGGAGTGAAGTGAACGTTTAAAATGTCCATCAGTACGTTTACACTGACTAAAATACCATATTTACGAAAAAACTATAAGAAGTGATTAAAAAATACATGTAGTAGATGTTCATGTTAAATAAAGCGTAAATGAGCGTTTTGAACCAAAATGACAGTGATATGAGTACGGTGTATGAGAATATTAGACATAACTAACATGAACCGTGGAATCCTGCAAGAAGAGGATTGAGAAAATGAAAAAACAACAACAAAAAAAGAAACAAATAAAAGCTAAGATGCGTGAAACAACAACAAATAATATCATTCCTTAGGTCCTAGAAGAAAGAAAACCATACATATGAAACAACTTTCGACAAATCTGGAAGTTTCAATTTCTTCAAATAATTTTCGAAATTAGAAATTCATGTATTCTGTGCCACGTGTCTTAATCTCTCTGAAGAAATACACTATATTTATTAGAAAAACTAGGTCACTGTAGTTACCCAAGTTAAACACGGTTGAGCTCGGTTAGTTTACGAAGGAATGTTTGCCCGGAATCTCCAAGTGACATCACACATTAGTTCGTCGTCATAGGATGTGTTCCCAGGCACTACTCTATTCAGATTTTGGTAATGTCAAGCAAGTAGGGTTTACGACAGTTTCTTCCACGATACCTACGACCCTGTTACTAGATTAAGAACAAGGATCTTAAATTTAAGAGATCTCAAATATTACTGTTGAAAACGACGTTCGTAGAAGCGTAGAAGAAGACTACTGATAAAAGTCACACATTATTTCATTGTGATAAATCTGGTACGATTATGTTGGAGGTTTTCTAATATGCGTACTTGCAATAATTTCGAAGAAAAAGAGCGAACGAAAGAAACAATCAATTAAAAATATCGCAAAAATATGCATATTTTGTTTGAAAACAGTTTCGGGTGACTTGTATTTAAAATAAACTCAAATTTTACAGTAAAATATTGAGACGTTTATCGTCACTTGTAACAATAAGTTTACTGATTTTCATGGCCACTAGTCTATACCATACTGGGTTCTCTCCTCCTCTTCGGCGTATCAGCCGATTTCAAATGGGGCTGTTTCCTTGGTTCTAGTTAATGAAGTATAAACAGTACTTGAAAAGGGAGAGGGAAGGGCTTGTATTCTAACTTTCGACAATGGTAAACTTTTATCATCATAGAAGTGGACTGAGCAGTTATATCGTACAAACTACAGTACCAAACTTTCAACCTAATGAGAGAAGCAAACGTCAAGAAGTTCGTTAGATGAGCAGTTCCCTTCGATAGACACGATATGACAAGTTTTTTTTTCATGGAATTTTCAAGTTCACATTAATTCTAAGAAACTTGCACAGAAATGTCAATGCGAGAAACATTAGATATGGCATTTTGATTAGACGATAATTATTACTCCAACAAAATGATATACATATGGTAAATGAAAAAATGCAACACATTTCATTTATGATTTTTCAAGCGCTTGGCAAGAGTAAATTATGCTGGTTGAAAACTTAATTAATATGGATAAAAAGTTATGTTACCTTCCAGCAAACTTCAATATTATGTTGCATAAATCAAATCTTTCTTTGCCTAACTTTTTTTACCTTCATTTACTTCACCTACGACTGGTTAAAAAATACATAGAAGAATTATCCAAGGTGTAGTGTAGGAGCTTTCCATGATTTGAGTGAAGTTGATAAAGATTGGAAATAATATTATGTAACTTAACAAAGCGTAATATATTGAAATCGTAATCACAGGTTAATGTAATGCAATTCTTAAATGAGACAAAAATATGCATTTTTCGAAGATTTTTTTTTCTCGATGAATCTAAATGGGGGCTTCAACTTTAACTCCACGCACTAGGCGGAGGGATAGAAATTCCTTTTAAGGTGATTGGAGCCGCGATATTAATTCGCAACGTACCTCACTATTTATTTTGAAGTATCATGGGAATGGAGGTAAGATGTAAATTATGGACAAAGTCAACGCTTGCAAAAAGTTAGTGAGTTTTTGGGTTAATTCAGAAACCGTCTCGTCTAGTTGCAACAACGGGTCAACATCGCCTCACAAAGCCTTAATTTTTTTCAAGGGCAAACTTCATTTTTACTGCCCTGCACCAACTGAAGTAAGCTTCCGCCACCCAAAAGGCCTACATCGGTACTCACAACTTCACATATTGATACATATACTTGATATTTGACTTGATATTGAACTTCACATATTGATACATACACTACTAATTGGATACATCCACCGCCCGTTCAGTAATACACACTGATGTAATAACCGAGAAACCTGCGTCAGTGCATCCGTCCGTCTGTCCATCACTCACGGTGAAACCCCTTCTGGTCCACCAATCGAGGTAAATGAGGTCTCATTCGAAGCGACTCGGTCTCCTGATAGGTAACTGATAATCTTTTTGCTGATGCATCCAAAAGATTCTAAGATATATCTCTGAAAAGCAATTCTCTTTTTGTTTCTAAGCAACTGAAATGCGTTTTGGTTGACTTACTGCTCCTTCAAAAGTGATTAATTGTTCAGTCGATTCCTCTCAACAAGACAAACATATCGGTAACACATATCTCCTGGTATTATCCGGAAGAAATCTATAAAAGAAACATGAAAGCGTAGGCTTCCGCGGCCGGAGTCTGTATCAACTGTTTGAGAGTAGCCGCGTGTTCGGCTGCCATACCGCCTTCCTCAGGGCGAAATGTCGGCAAAATACCGAGGAAGGTCGCAGTATGGCGGCCGAAACGTTGGCATCTGTGCCTAGGATTCGGTATCTCGCAGACAGCCAAGTAGTTGAAGAAAGAACGTGTTCTGACGGTTTCAGTGCACCTACGAAAGCATTCGTGAAACGCTACTCTACTATATTTCCGGCATCTACTCATGAATAGTTACGACCTCACTCATCAGATTGGCGATAATTAAACAATTTTTGTATGAATTATCGAGAAAACGTATAGGGGTGGGGGGTTAAGCACCCAAAACGCGTTGTGGGGACCGTTTGAAGCATCTATGAAGGCGATCACATTCGATTGTTCTCGACAAGGCGGATGAATTGGCTCTATTTTTGCCGGATATTTCAAGAATATTCTGAAAGAATTCTAAAAAAAAAAAAAAAAAAAAAAAAAAAACATGGGTGGGGTTAAGGGACCTACAATGTTGAAATGCTGTCGATTACTATACTGCATTTCTGGTTTAACATGGATCCTTACAACATGAATCATTACATTGACGATAGTTAAAATTACTAATGTAATGAAACATAATTTAAATAATATTTCTATCGATATTTTTTATATAAATTCTATGGTGGTCTATAATTTTTCATATAACTTAGGTTCTGAGGATGGACAAACCAGGAAAATTGATTGTTTTTGAAATTTCTTTTTAATATGAACTTGAAAAGCACAACAAAATTTTGAACATGAAAGTACCCGCCGCCGGAGGCGCCAGGCCAAGCTAGTTGTTGAGTCATATGTAAAATATCTAACTCTTACTGATTGAACGAACGCATTTTATATTGGTATTCCGCTACTGACGTATTACACAGGTCAGCACAACGAGCTTGATTCAGGGCATCGTGACCCAGGTAATGTCAGGGACAACGTGGGGGCCACTTCCTCGCTTTACCACTCCCCCCCCCCCATGTCGCCTGAGCAGGCGGCCCGCCAAACCCCCTCTACGAACTTAGACTACTCAGGACTGGGCTGGAAGTATTGCGCGTGGCCCGGTGACACCCCCTTGAGCGGTGGCCCCATAAGTGTTGGCTCTGAAGCCACTGTTCTGTTTAGGCAGCATTTCAACATTTAATATTTTCGTCGATCTATTACCGTAAATTAGTGATGGTTGTGTCTATAAAGATAAGAGTGTGAAATCGAACGTAACCTTCCAAAGAACGCCAGATCGTTGCAATGATCAACTACTCCGATTAATACACACTACTTTCAACATTTTGGAGTTAAAACGTTGAATTAGCTGGAACTTGGCAGTCAATATCTGAGCACCTCGCAGCCCAACTGTTGTTTCCGGGGGCAACCGAGGGGGGGGGGCGTCCCCTCGCCCTCGGGGCGGTCGCGTGGGCGTGAGCACTTCCCCTCGCCAACTTCGCCCCGAGGGCCCTAGGCCCAGCGGAGGGGGGGGGCGCTGCTGGCGCGCGCGCACTCACTCACCGGCGAGGGCCTCCCGCGCCTGCCGCAGCTCCAGCTCCAGCGCCGCCACGCGCGGCGACTCGTCGCCTCCGGCCGCCCCCGCCCCCGCCGCGCCGCCGCCGCCCGCCGCCGCCGCCACGCAGCTCACGCCGCCGCCGCCGGCGACCAGCTTGCGCAGCTCGGCCACCTCGCACTGCAGGCGCTCGTTGTCCAGGCGGAGGCGCATGGCGGCGGCCGGGTTGCCGTCCAGCGACCCCACGCCCGACTTGAGCTTGGAGCGCGCGCCCGCGCCCATCACGGGCAGCGGCGCCGGCCCCGCCGGCCCCGACGGCCCCGCCCCCGCGGCGGCAGCGGCCGCGCCCGCCAGGTCGCTCGACGTCGACGGCCCGGGCTCTGCGGCAAAGGGCAAGGGCGCGCGCACCTGCAGGGGTGTACACCTCTGCCTCGAAGCGAGCGGCTCTTCCGCTCGCGCACTCAGCGCGCAAACAAGGGAATTGAGGCGCGCCCAGGCAGAGGGGCGCACACACAAGACAGAGATGAGGCAGATCAGTTAGGTGTGTGTGTGTGTGTGTGTGTGTGTGTGTGTGTGTGTGTGTGTGTGTGTGAGAGTGTGTGTGTGAGTGTGTGTGTGTGTGAGAGTGAGTGAGTGAGTGAGCGAGAGAGTGAGTGAGCGAGAGAGTGAGAGAGTGAGAGAGTGAGCGAGAGAGTGAGCGAGAGAGTGAGAGAGTGAGC
Source organism: Teleogryllus occipitalis (assembly GCA_011170035.1). Classification (NCBI taxonomy): domain Eukaryota; kingdom Metazoa; phylum Arthropoda; class Insecta; order Orthoptera; family Gryllidae; genus Teleogryllus; species Teleogryllus occipitalis. The sequence goes on along the minus strand of BLKR01001432.1, from coordinate 33,729 downwards.
GAGAGAGTGAGAGAGTGAGCGAGAGAGTGAGAGAGTGAGCGAGAGAGTGAGAGAGACAGAGAGACAGACAAAGAGTGATGGTGGAGGGGAAGGGAGAGAAGGTAGGTCGGATGGAATGAAGAAGGGGGAATAGAGTGAGAGATGGGAGAAGCGAGAAGAAGACAGCAGAACATCCATTGCATACATTGATCAAATTGGTAAATCTTGCCTCAAGTTTTAAACCTTAATAACATAATTCTCCAGAGCTTATAGAACTGTATTACAATGTAATACAATTTATTACCTTCAAATTCTATCGAAATTATCATAATACAGGTGTGTAGGTGCAGCACGTCTATGCCTCTCCCACCCTCATCTCTTCAATCATCTCTCTTAGACATCAAATTCTGGCATTGAGAAAGAAACTGAGGGTGATTTTCATGATCTGCCCTGCCAAAAAAACCTAAACTCGAAATTCGAAGGCATTAATGTAATTATAGAGTAATTTCCAGAAAAGTGCATGAATACATGAGAGATTCTGCTAGAACAAAACACACAAACACCGAATATACTATTGAAATTGTTTACACATTCAGTTCGCGGTACTTATGACAATGGAATTATGGCAATAAAATACTGATCTAAATGTGATGTAAATGAATAATGCTGCCAAACACATTAAATTAGTACTGAATCGCCTCTTTACATGTCGAAATAATTTGAACAGTATAATTTCAGAGGAATCGATTGTATTGTAGTATCGCTCATTATTCACAATCCAATCTATTTCATGCTTCAATAGCCATCAGTGACCCAAAACATCCAGTGGGGTTCAAGTTAATGAGAGAAATTGACAAACTGCCGTTTAAAAATATATCACAAAATATAAATGAAACCTTACTGTATTTTTATTCATTTCTTTCCTTAGTAAACAGCAAATTACCTCAATTATTTAGCAGTACTGCTGAAACAAATCTGCCTTTATGTAGAAAAAAAGTATAATTATTTCAAGAGAAATAACGTTACGCAAAAATTACGGACGGAAGATAAGAGCTTGCAAAAGAACAGAAAACAGTTCCTAAACCACATTTCTAATTCCATGGAAGACATTTTAATTTCTCAAAATTTAGGTTGCGTGTAATCTAACTAGCACATTCAACAGAGTTCATACGTGTTGAATCAGTAATTAAAACTGGAACGAAATAACGTTCATGAAGTTGTGAAATCAGGAAGTGAGACTTTGCGTTTCTCATGTAATCACAAAAACAAAGAAAATCAATAATGAAAAAGGATGAGGACAAAAACTCGATCTTACAGTGCTTTTTGTTTGTTTGTTTGTTTGTTTATTGAACGTCAAAAACAGGTAAAACGTCTGTAACGTACTATGGAGGAGAAGTGCAATCTGTACAAGATTTCTTGAGCTCTGGCTTCCTTATTCAAACTTATCTACTGTACTAGATTGCAGGTAACAACGAGCGTTTTGGAAAAGATATGAAAAGAAATTATCCGCTTTATAAGATCTAATAAAATATTAGAATGAAATTATTTCTTTTTCAGATTCATGCCTCTACGGTCGCAATCAGTATAAAGAAAAACTAAAACAATTTTTCGCGATTTAGGTTCCTACACATAACCAATATTCACTTTAGATTTAGTTAGTTATTTTCCAACTTCAAAAACAAACGAAAAAAATAGCAGTGTCTACAACACTAGGAACATCATTCACCTGGAATAAGTACTAGAAACAACTTCAAGCTCATTCAGGTACTGCCTAAGGGTGGCAAAGGAGAGAACAAGTACTTTTATAAGAAAAAAATCTTCATTACTGTTTTTTGTAGACTATTTCTTGTGCTACACTAATTATCAAATATTAATATTAGGTTATAACTGACATATCTTGATCAGAGGGGAGTACATAATTGTTTTGCGTGTGAGCGGGAGGGCCCCTTCCCCTGGATCCACCCGTGGAAGCGGCCATTATTAAAAAGTCGGCTGTTTTCGATGAAGGTGCCGCACGAGTGCAATCGCAATAGTTTCCTTTCGGCGGCGGTCAGCCAGCGCACCCGGTTCGCAACCCCGGGTTTTGCGGGCGGCGGGCGGCGAGGTGATTTATTAACGAGGCCCTTCGCCCGCTGCGTGGGCCGCCCGCCCACCCGCCCCCGCCTAATGCGCGGCCCTTGAAAGGGGCTTTGGGCTGCTTCGCCCGGGGCGCCTCTCGGCCGGAGCGGCGCGGAGCGGCCCTGCCCGGCCCTGCCCGGCGCGCGCTAATAAATATGAGAGTGAGGCGCAACCCCCACGGCGCTCCATGTAAAACAATAAATACGCGCCTCGTATGACGGCAGGTTGCGCGCAACGGGGAACCGCCCCCCGCAATTTGCGAGCGGACTCGCCGCCGCGTCAATCGATACAGAACTTCGCACATGGATATTGTTGTACGGTGTTCGGTGGAGAGTAAATTTACTCTTGAATGGACGATTTCCCTAAATTAATTAACGTCTTGATAGTTTTGAACAATAAATAATTTGGCATGAATAGAATGAATTTTTTATGATATTGAAAAATTGAACGTACTCTGCAGAGAGAAACAGAGAAACGTACTCGTAAATTCGTCTTTTAAAATTTGATATGCAGTAAATGATCCAAATGTCGTTTGGCAGTAACTAATGCATGACATTAACTACATGCAGACTGCAGAATTTTCGCAATTTTGTAGCTGAAAAACGTGTTAAAGAACACTAATGCCATTCTTATGAATTGTAAATATTTCTCTAAACTTGTCGCAGAAAACGTACTTGGTATATATTTATTTTATAACATAATTTCAAACTTATTCACGTGTTTCGAAATTCTCAAAAATCCACTTAAAATACCGACGTAGAATATAAAAAACTAAATAATAAAAAAGTGTATAGAACGATATCTATCACTTAATTTCTGTAAAGGGTTAGAGCGATTATAAGGGATAACGTGTGTCAAGGAACGTTCTTGTAACTTTTAAAGACAACCGATTTAAAATATATATTACAGATGACTGAAGTAATGTAAACACGAATATTATAAAATTATACAAACTATACACCTTACAGAAAATCTAAGAATATATACTTGACAATTGGAGCTCATAAAAACTCGGTCTGACTACAACAAAAGCGTAAATGAAAGAAGACAGATACCAGGAAATGCAGTTCTTTACACGACCGGACAGAAGAAACATGAGCGAGCATAAATCGAAACAATGACGGTGTTACTCTTCCGATTCTTATTAACAAAAAAGTGACATTATTAATTAATATAGCGAATACATAAAACAAATCACCCAACCACCAATATTCTCACCTGAATAATAATATAAATTGTGAAATTAATATCATATCAGTATTTTCTAATAATTTCTATTTTTTAATACTGACGGGTAATTTCGGGTGTTTTTCTTCTCACTGGTATACAAAAATGAGGGGATATTATTGAACACTTAAACGTCTGATTTTATCAAATGGAAGAAAAAATCAATATATTCTCATTTGATTTCTTTATAATAATTTATTCGAACATTGATGCTTTACTTACAAAATATATCAGAATTTTCTTTCAATATAAATACTTTTAGTAATTATATTTTACACTTTTAAATATGTAGAAGTTATATATTCCAAAATATACTTAATCTGCCAGCATTTCTGAAAATTCTCAGGATATTTTCCTCTCAAAAATCTCCTCTTTTTTACGGGGCCACTTCAACTCTTCCAAATTGTAGGGATTATCTTTCTGAAAAATGTCCCATTAAAAAATATTTAATTTTGAAATTATTGGATTGAGATAATGCAGCTTAATCTACCAAAAAATATGAAATAACAAATCAATTACATATGTAATGATACTGTTAATATTAAACATTTGTTCAATTACAAAGAATATACGTAATTTGTTTTAATCTTAATTTCTATTTCACTTAGGAATGAAGTTAATGAATTAGTTTACTGCTGAATCAATTCATTATATTTCGAGTTATTTACTTGAACAACTATCGTGCAACGCAAGGCGTCATTTTGAGGCTACTATAACCGACCATCGGATAAGGTCCTGAAATTCTTGCCTTTTCAAAGACAGAGTTTGCTTTTTTAAACTGAAATACTAAACAAGCATAAATGACGTTACAACAATAAGAACGTTTTATAAAAAGAAGACCAAAGAATATGAAATAAAAATTATATTTATCATTGAATTAATGGATATTTTCACTGGGACACATATTGTAATATATTCTCCACGAAAACTATATTCTACGACATTATTGACATTATTCTTCGTTACAATGTAAATAATGACAAAAAAGAAGTTTACTCTCTTTTGAAACCATGGAAAGATGTCTATACTTTTCTTTGTATTGTTCTTCCAATTTTTAGCAACATAACCAAATCATAGAGCCGGATTTTTTTTCAATATATGAAAAGTTTATATTTTTTATATACAGGAAATTCGAGGCTGAAAATAGTTTATGAACAGTTTAAATGCATGAATTACTTTCCTGAAGGAAATGCGCAATAATTGACGTAATAATAACTACAATTCGACGTCCATGCTTATAATTTGTAAGTACAATGACAATGTTTTTGATTTTTCAATTAAAAAAACCCATGTCATCATAGTACAGTCCCTGTTCATTACTCATTGGATACAATGGAATGACTCCATTGTGTTGAAAAACATCCTTGTCGAGAAAAGAACATTTAAAAAACATAAGGTTGTGTGCGTACGCTTTCTTTATGGAGCGCCCAAGCAAGAAATGTAGTAACTTTTAAATAGATGTACCAAAAGAACCATTCCGAATGGCCCTCACATCCAACCCATTTCTTTGCCAAGGAGGATAAGAGATTGTCGTCCAGGAATATTGACCTTTCCCTCCTACTTATTGTTACTCCGAAATCCTTCCAGTTTACCATCGCTTTTTCACATTAAATAGAATCTCCAAACACGTCTGGTCACACAAATCCCAACAGCATTCTCGTATGGAGTTTAATTAGCATCTGACACCGCACAGAAATGTGCGGGGGAAGATTTATTGGCATAACCTTTACAAAGGGCATCACTCGGGGAAGAACAAAGGATCTCGTCAAAAGCTTGTAGAGGAGGACAAAAAGCATAAGCCGCGTGCAGCAGCTCATAGAAATAAATGCACCAATTTACTACTCTAGCACGAATGAATGGGACGATGAAATCGTTTCAAGCAGATATTCTCTATCTGGCGCCATCGTACTTACGAAATAGCAACTACATGTTACGTCACTGCTTCAAAGTTAATGATCCATCATTGATCACTAAATCAATGTTTAATCTTTATCAAAACAAATACATTTTCTTGCTAATAGAAAAAGCCCTATACAAAGTTTACAGGAAATCAGCACACAAAGTTCACCGAATATCTCTTATAGAATGAAGAACCTGGCAAATTTTCAACAACCCGTTAATTCTCCCTGATGTAGAAGAACATTAATTTTAATGTGCAAATATTAATAAAATACCTACATATCTGTTGACTTTCCGTTTATTTACTCAGTTGATACCGTTATCAAATTTTGCTCATTAATGCATTTCTGTTCTACAATTCATGATCATGCAACTGTTTCTGGAAGTCGTCTTTAGAATTTAATAGCGATTCTACATACCGAACCTCGAAACTAATTTCAAATTAAAGTGTCATTTTTTCTAAATAAACGCTCAAAATTTTCAAAAATCAAACGAAATAATTAATGAAATATCAAAACCGCGAAAACTTTCACTATAAATAAACTTTACTTTATGAGGATCAATACTGCGTACCGATGCAGATAAAATTACAGGGCAAAGGTGTTACAATGTATGGTAAACAAAAACATAACAGCAAATAAATTACCGTTTTAATATAATTAATGATCATATAAATACTGAAAATAACATAAAATTAAAAAGAAACGAAACGAAGAGATCATTCTCTTCGAGACGAAGAGAACGATAAGATTAATAACATAATTCAATTACATAAACGTAAAAATAACGCAAAATGTTTTTTGGCAATTCTTTAAAAAATGCGTTAAGTGAATCTCTTCCAAAAACAACTGGATAAATATCTCGTATCTAATATTGAAGTATCTGCTCTTAGCTTCCTTCAATTCCTTCCTTGTACTTTCCGGAGTATTACTTTAATCGTATTGCGTTGTGAGCATGCACCCTCTTCCAAGATTTTCATCTGCGTGCAAACATTGAACTCAAGTATCATCTGAGATGGTACTGGCAATTTATATGCCAAATTTTACCGGATTCACAACATGATATAATGATCGTTTTCTCTATGGATGCAACATGATCATGATCTTGATCACATTCCTGAGCTGTAGGTCCTACGTCTTCCACATACGTAGTATTCGTTTTAAAATGTTCTTTAACATTAAATAAACAAAAATTAATAAAATAATTGATTAATCATTTACAGGAAATCAAATAGAACAAAATGTATTACTTAAAACAACTATTGTTTAAGGAAGTTACGTACACAAGCGAAGCAAGTTGTCACTGTTACCACTCACTGCTTGAGGTTTATGGAGAAGGTGATAGATGGCACTTCATTGTCTTGTGTATATGTTTAATGTATAGACATGAAAGATACGCTGCCATTGCAGATTTAGACAACTTTCAACACAACACGTAATACACGAAACACATCCACAACATGTATATATCTAAAAGATACGTCTAATGAATAGCATTAAAAAGAAACGAAGGTATTTGAAGAGACACAAAATCCTGATAACAAAACGCGTCACTGCAAGTTTGCGCACTCTCCCCTCACTTACGATGCCTCTCGGAGCCCCCTCGCAAACCCACTGGCACTGAGGCACTCACCGTCCGCGGAGGGGCCGCGCGCTCCCGCGATGGGCGGCGAGGGCGGGCGGATGCTGGGCTCGGCGGCGGGGTCCGCCTCCGCGCCTCCGCCGCCCCCGCCCCCGCCGCTCTCCGGCGCGTCCGCTGTCGCCGTGGTGGCCGCCGCCGCCGCCGGCTGCTCGGAGGCAGAGGCAGACGGCTCGCCCCCGGGGGCCGCCGCGGCGCCGCCCTCTTTGGCGTCGGAGGCCGCGGACTCCGCCCCCGCGCCGTCCTCGCGCGCCGCCGCCGCCGCGGCCGCCGCCGCTGCCGCCGCCAGCTCCGCGGCCAGCGCGCGGTTCTCCTCTACCATCTTGCGGAACTTGGCCTGCGCGTCGCCCAGCAGGCGCCGCATCAGCGCCATGGGGGCGTCGGGGGCGTGGTGCGGGCGCCCGCCATGCTGACGGTGGCCGGCGCTTCCGTCACCGACACCGTCACCGTCGCCCTCGACCGAAAGCGCGCGCGCGCGACGGTGCCGCTCGCCTGCTGCGTCCCCTGGAACAGCCGTTCGCGTCCGGACACACCTGTTGCCCGCGTCGCGCTCCGTCGCCGCCGCCGCCCCCGCCGCTCCCGCGCCCGCCTCCGGCACGTGCGCGGGTGACTCAACCCGGGCAGCGAGAAATCAATACGGGGCAGCTACCCGGGCAACCCCGGCAGCATCCCGCGCCAGCCAGCGCCGCCGCGAGCCGCGACGCGACGCGGCCGCCGCGCCACACGTGCCCGGGGGCGGCGGCGGCGGCGGCGGCGGAGGCGGGCGCGGGATGCAGTCGATCGATGGGGGCGGCGGAGGCGCGTACGAAGGCGGCGCGTCGATAGCCGCGCGCGCCGCCCGCCCCCGGCCCCTCGACATTTCCGGGGGCGGCGACGGGGACGGCGGTCGATGGCAGGCGGCCGACCCCACGTGCACTGACGCAAGGCGGCAGGAAGCGGCCAATCGCTGGCGGCGCGCCCGCCGCCTCCGCCGCCGCCGCCGCCGCCGCCTCGGGCGCCTGGGCGAGGGGCTGCCGCGGGGGCGAGGGCGCCCTTGGGCCGCTGCGCGGCGGGCGGGCGGGCGTCGCTGCGCAGGGACTCACTGGCTGGGCCCGGGGCCGCCGCGTCGCCGGTCGCTGGGGCCGCGCCTCGGCTGGAGCTGCCACCGCCGCTGGGCGCCGCCGCTGCCGCCGCCGGCCCGAGCGCAGCCAAGCGATAGCAGGCTGAGGCGAGACGTCGCGACGCACGGGACGCGAGCCGGAGACGCGTGTGCGAGTGGCGACGGCGCTGACGCTACTGGCGCCGCCCGGCGCGCGCGCATGCGCCCGCCCCGCGCCCCCGGCGGCCCTATCGACCGCGGCGCCGCCCCCGCGCCCTCCGCCAGCCTCGCCTGCCTTCGCCCTCGCCCTCGCCCTCGCCCTCGCCGCTCGCCGGCCGCTGCGCTGCGCTCCGCTCCGCTCGCGCGGCTAAAAATATTGGCTGGAAGCGGAGGCGCACGTGCGAGTGTCGATAGGCGCCGGCCGGGGGCCTGGCTTCGACGCTCGGCCCTTATTGATTGCGTGGCTGGCGCCCCAGCCGGCGCGGCGCGGCGTAGCGGGGCGGGCGGCGCGGGCGCGGGCGCGGGCGCGGGGCGACGACCGCGCGGGCGCCCGCGTCTCGAGAGTTAGTTCTCCGCGCTCCGCCCTGACGCCCCCGGGGACCTTTCGGGGCGCGCGGGCTTGAGGGTGTTTGCACTTGCAAATTTATGTACTCGCTCTCGCACAAGAGAGCCTTCTACCACTTGAACACAATGGCACCTGTTGCTGTATCTTTTTGGCAGTTTGCCCTGTTTCGATTGTTGTGTTCTGCATCTTAATGTGAAAACGATGTGTACTTGAAAACTATATGTGGTGACCGAGAAAAAAATAATGATGTTGGTTATTTTTCAATCGTTTGTAATACAAATATGTGTTTTGGTAAGTTAAAAATAATAAATGCCAAAGCTATACTATGTACACAATTATTTTTGTCACATATAATGTAATTTTAAAGCAAGGGCTCTCAGGAATCCTTAAAAAACAAACATTTCCAGTACCATATGTAAATTTAATTAATATCTTTTTCTGTTATACATTCACACCTAATTCATTTAACTCTTATTTCCTCCTGATAACTCGTATTCTCGAATATCCATCTTCATATTCTCAGCAATATCCTTTAAACTATTCTAAGTTGATATTTAATTCTTATCTCTTTACTTTAAGTCTCTAACCCTTAATTGGGGTTTTTATTCTTAAAAGGGTATTATTTTTATTACATTTGTGAGTTATACATTTTGCGTTTCATACCTTTGCCTTAAAATCTAATTTGACAAATTAGTTGTTGAAGCAACATATTTACTTTTTCAAGAATATAATACAATATCTGCTTCATTTTACATCTAGTATGCACTGTAGAGCAATGCAAATCTTTATTTCTGTGGAGAAATGTATTGCCCTTTTTAATCAAACTATTACGTTACTTTAAAAACAAACAATATGATACAATTCTCCATTTGCTCAAATCCCTGCCTCTTCCTGCTTCCTTGCTCTCCAAAAGCAATTGTATTTTTTCTATTAGTACTTTGAAAATATTTTCCTCATAGGTACAATATATTCTCTTCATTGTAAGCTTTAATAATGTACAATGCAAAAATATGATAAATATCTATAATCTTAAGTAAATGGGCAACTTTCCATTGCAAGTAAGATTATTTTATACTTCTAATCGGAAGCAGTCCTTGAGTTTTACCCCATCGTTAGTTATGACACAGATTGTTTTATTTTCTTGAGGTGTATATTATATTTTGGACATGATCTGAATGAATGAATCGAACTGAATGAATGAATCAAATCTGAATTGAATCATAAAAATCAATTTCAAAAATATCGCAAATATTTAAAAAATATTGCAATGACACGGAGAGGAAACAATAATATCAGGCTAATAATACATTTTGCACATGACAAAATGGACCACTAAATAGAAGAATAGAAAAAATAACATTAATTAGAGAAAAATACTAATGAAAATAAGGTTACATTGAATAAGTTTTCTAATAGAATAATAGATTATTTGAATGTTTGATTATTCAAATAATTAATTTGTTTGAATTTTGTTAATACTGAGTGCAAAATCGTTATTCAGATTTGACCATCGAAAATAATAAATTAATGTTCTGAGCTCAAGAAAATATCCACAGATTGAACTTCTCCCCAGAGTAGTTTCTTCACAGTTAGCACTTCTCCTTATAAAGTTTTTACTTTTTTTATGATTAATAAATAATTGAGGAGCTCTCATGAAAAAACACTGAAGTCCAAAAAATCTTTTTTTAAATTTTTTCGTGGATCTGCACGTACAAGATTATACCCATTGCATGGTAAAGTGTTAAGACTGAGCATTTTTTCAATTAACTTCCAGGATTTCTGAGAGATTGCATCAGAAATAAGTGCATGCGGCTTGGCAAAGAGAAGCACGTATGTTTAGGGCGATTCTTTTTTGATAAATGATATATGTAATAGGCAATTCCTATGTATAAGTATTTAGGTAAAATAGCATTGAATCATCCTAGATGAGAAGTATAAGGATTTTTACTCCAATATTTGTGGATAATTTAATTTTCTTCCCATATTTGTGGATGTTCTTGAACATTAATTTGCTTTCAGTGATATATAATGATGTTTAAACTAATAAATATTTCATATAAGGGTTTCTAAACACTTTTTTACTTCTGTAAAATTGTGATTTTGAACTTCAATGCTTTCCCATGTTAGCTCCCTAATTAATTAAAAGATAATTGTTGAATGTCCCTTCAGTTCTTTAAAAAATTAGAAAGTTCTATTTGTGCACACTAATTGATTTCCTTCAACTCTTCAACATTGTTTTTTAACTCTCGAAAAAGAAGATACTTATAATACTTGCCAAGGGCAGATAGTACTTGCTATGTCACTTTGAAACTAATGGTATTTTTATTTTATTCATAATGGTCTGCATACAGACTTGATGTCCATGAGGACTCTTGATTTGGTATTCTTTCTCAAACTATAGAGAAAGTCTTCAAAATTAATTGTAATAAATATTTATAAAAAATATTAGCTAATGTCATCTAATCAATAGAGGAATTTTTTCATTGTATCCCTCAAAGTTTGACACACAGGATGCTCTTAATTTTTATGGGGGCCATTTAAAAATTCTTCACTGGCAAATATACCTCATAACTATTACTGTTTAAATTTGAAGTGTGGCATATTAATATTTTAAAGACATTTCTCTAAAAAAAGTCCTTTCTGGATAATCTTCATTCAGAGCAGTTTTAATGGTTGGATTAAGATTAAATCAACCTTGAACTGGAGGATATGAATAAATGTGAGCCCATACAACTGTGAAAGGAAACTAAATCTAAAGAAATAACATATTCTTCTTAATTTAATTTTATTTCACATAAAAAAATATTTTTTTATTCTTCTAGATATTAGTGACAATATTAACATTAGAACATCTTTATAATACTGTCTCTAATAGTATCTCTCATTCCACAATATATATTTTTTCTTTTTTTTCTCAAAACTCAAAAGAAATGGATTATGTAGGACCACTTGGAAGATAAAAAATATCCTTTTCAAACATCTTACTTAACCAAGAATATATCTCAGGCATTTCATCCTCTAGTATATGATCTTAATGTTTACATGTCCTTTTCTACATACTCAATCCTTGCAGTTCTTTTTTAATGAAATTCCTTTCTTCTTTACTGTTCTGAATACCTCTACAATTTTGTATTTCATTAAGTTACTTAATCTTTTTTTGTTTTCATTTCTGATTTAGTTATCAACTTCTTCTCTGAACTGAATCCGAGGAATTGCTTACAAGTGAATAAAATCATATCTATCAGACAGAAAACAAATAGTAGTATTACCTTACCAAAAAGACAACAAAATAAATAATCATCACTCTGAGTCAAGGGATGTGACACATGGGGTCCCGCAAGGATCCACACTAGGCCCGATTCTATTTCTTATGTTTGTAAATGACCTGCCATCAATAATGGAAAACAACACAACCGTACTTTTTGCTGATGACACTAATATAATATTCAAAGAAAGAACAACCAAAGCTTTGCAAGACAAAGCCAATCCAGCCATCGACAAACTAATACAATGGATCCACCACAACAAACTAATCCTGAACAAAGACAAAACAAACACAATACCTTTCCACAACTCCCAGTCAACACAACAATACTCACCAAATTTAACATTAGAAGGAAACAGCATCACACAAGCACAGAAAACAAAATTTCTCGGAATCACCATACAGTCCAACCTCAAATGGAACTCACACCTAGAAGATATTAATTCAAAATTGAGCAAACTTAATTATGCTCTTAGAATAATAATAAGAAACAGCACCATTGAGACAGCACGAACAGTGTACTTTGCAAATGTGCACTCTATTCTCAAATACGGGATAATAATATGGGGCCAAGCACCAGAGGCTAAACAAACATTCAAAATACAAAAGAGAATCATTCGAACAATGACAAATACAAAAAGAACAGAGTCCTGCAGACCTCAATTCAAAAAACTTAACATACTACCACTGCCTTGTATATTCATTTATGAAGTTATCATGTTTGTAAAGAAAAATCTACTAAACAATGACACACTTTACAAATTTAACTCAAGTTTACATTCCTATAACACAAGGCAAGCATGTAACCTTCATCAACCAATGTGTACAAGCACATTATACCAAAAGGGTACATTCTCTTCAGGTATACAGTTCTTCAACAAATTACCAATACATCTGAGAAACACAACAGGCTTACACAACTTCAAGAATAAACTCAAACACTTCCTTGGGGAAAAACTTTTTTATAGCGTTCAGGAATACCTCAATGACTAATATGTCCAATGTGATTTCAGGTGCTGCAGTAGGACTAGGTGTAGAAATAGAAAAAACCTGGCCATAACCTGCCTCCTCCTCCCCACCATTTCAAGATTTAATCAAGGAATATGCTAATACTGTTAAATGATATGTAGCTGTTACCATAATTGATACCATGTACTGTTATTATTACTATTAGCATTGCCATTACTATTATTAATTTATAAGAAATGTTATCTAATATTATTATTAATATAATTATTATTGTTATTATTATAAGTAGTAGCAGTAAAATCATTATTCCAAGTAAATGTTATTTTGAACAATGAAACTACAAATCTTGAAATGTTAAATTATTTTAAATTAAATTAAGTTAAATGTTTATCTACTTTGCTGTTAAAAATAATTATCTACTATGTAATATCTTAATATATCTGTAACAAGTATTGTAGCATAGTTTTTAGGCCAAAGACCCCATCTTGATCAGGTTTTTTGTCCGTTTTCCCTGGTCCTTTGAGCAAATGCTGAGACGCCCCTTGTTTTGCATCTGGACAATAAATGTAACTTCACTCGCTGCACCCAAGAAGATGCATGCAATTGTACTCCCTCCATATACAACATATTTGACTCGTCATACACGATTGTAATTGTATTTGTGACTCAATAAATATTATTATTATTATTATTATTATTATTATTATTATTATTATTCTCTCTTGATGATTAATATCACTATTTCTTGTAATCCACATTTTGGGCTAGAATGCCATGACTCTTAAGAGTGTTAATTACATATATACTGAATGTAAAGTTGGTAACTCATTTTTTGATTATTAAACTAAAAAATGAAAATAAAGAGCTGAAAAGACCTCTCCTGTTCCTCAAAATTGTTAACTCTAATACTGTCAAGCATAGCACACTAGCATTAATTAATACCATAAAACCACTGTTAATATATTTAATATTTAAATTGACTCACAACTCTCTGATTATCAAAGTGCTTTACACTTTTAGTATTAATTTTTAGCAAACTTTTAAGTGAAAGGCTAGTCATGTGACTATTTTGTGAACAGTAATTCTGTCATGATGTCTGTGGTGATATCAACTTTGCACCTCTGTCAAAAGTGCTGTGATCATGATTTTGTTTTAGATATTCATTTTTTTTTCAAAGGAATGTTTATATTTAGATCATTATCTGTGATTTTTAATGTTTTTAAGTTTAGATTTTTTAAAAAAGAAATAAAGTAGACTGTAGATTCTGAAAACAAGTGATATTGCCACCATGGCAAATATGTTCTGTGATGAACCAATAGTACCATAAAGAAGTAAGACACCTGTCAGAAGTAGGCTTACATGCTACAAAGAATTAAAATCATGCACACTTTGTTTCTTAATATCACATATTGAACCTGCAGTATTTCATTTTCTGATTCTCATGAAATTAATTAATGTTGATGTATGAGTGGGTGTTCACATATTTAAAAAAATTCAAAATAATTGCCATTTCTTAGAAAGTAAACAGATGAATATTGTCAATACTTGGGTTTAGATTAAGAAAATTATAGGTCTTGCTCAATATTTAAGATGAATAAATGAGTAATCTGATTTAAGACTATGCTAAAGATTACAATAAATGCATTTTTCAGATGAGAGCATCTTTCACTGATTAATTAATTGAAAGGATACTTGGTCTCATCCTGCTAACTTAACACAATAAAAAAACAACAACAAATATTGCAATCTGTTCTTTAGAAAAAGAGGGTATTTATTTATTGCAAATTGGAAAAGTTTGCTCAAATACTAATAACAGATGTCTGTATAGTCAACAGCTCTACACATTGTTTTAGATCAACAGACTACTAAGAGTAGTACCTGTAATGTGATTTATTAAGCATCGGTAATGATGAGTGGTAGTTTGCTGTAGTTTTCTTCATCCAGGCAGAGAGTTCCAAAGCACCTAATAGTCCAGCAAATAACACCTTTCACATCACAAATGATTCTACTCAACACCACCTACATGCCCAGCAGCTTCACTACTGACCCCAGCAATTGTTATGTATTGCGGAAGCTACCAATTTCTCTTCTACTTTCACTGGAAATTGATCTCAAGCCCTGGGGCATGGAAAGCAAGCATGCTGATTATAAGCCACCTGGGAACTTTGATGACAGATTGAAATACAAAGTTGTCATTGGTTCTTTTCGTTAGTGTGCTACCCTTTTTTTCTGGAGATGCTGAGTGCTTTTTACATGAGAGAAGTTTAATTAGTATGGGAACCTATGAGCCAGATTATAAAAATATAATTTGAAATTAAGAAGACAAGACATTTCTATTACAAATGAGTAAACAAGAATTGGTGAAATACAAATAATTTAGTTGATTTATATTGTATCAAGACAGACAAATAAATGAAGGCAAATAGTTCCTAATGACTAATGCTTTTGGTTTTTCATCAAAGCAAATCCAAAGAAATACAAACGAAAAATTAATATGCAGATGGGCAGGCGACAACACAAAAAATTCTTGTGAAATGACAAAATTTAAATATCTCTATACAAAATGCTAAGGATAGATGATGATTTTTGACAATTTTTAAGAAACCAAGGACACAAAACTACTCTGCTACTGCTGGAAAAAAGTTTGCAGATTATAACATACAAAATATTACTGCAACATACATTGTAATTATGCATAACTCCAAAACAATGCATTCTAGACTCTTACAACCAGGTTAACATGTCTCTCATAGGATATGTATTATACAGGGACTGGTGAAATCTAAGAACATGTTTTCTCAGGGATATGTGGAGAAATGTGAAATGGCAGATGAGAACCGTGTTGGAAAAAAAAAAGTGTGTGTGTGGGGGGGGGGGACCCAACAGCAGGGACAGGAGGGATCCAAATTATTTTTTCTTGAGCAGAAAACAAATGACTCATAAAATGAGACCTTTCTGAACTGTCTATTACATTTTCATAGATTTAATTCCCTTGGGTGCTCCCACTTCATAGCATAGATCGTCAGAAAAGGGCAGAAACCTGAAATCTATGAAAATTAATAGATTAAAGGAAAAGAACAAAAATAATCTTTCATGATAAAATTAAATTTTATTATTTGAGCAATTTCATCTCAATGCTTAGCAATATAAGAATGGTTACTCTCACACTGAACCTGACATGTGATGCTGTGATACACATTTCAGAAGCTGGCCCTTTGAAGTTGGGTTGTACTATGACACAATTTTCACTTTCAAAACAATTATTTACAAAGTGTGCAGCTTTTGCACAGGTCCAATAGTCATGTTAGACATGGACTTTGTTATGTTTATCAGTTTGTCATGTATTAGAATTAAATGTTACTGTTTTTTTAAAATTTGTCTTTAGAAAAACAAACAAGTTTGTGTGAGCTATGCTTCAAACTATGTAATTCGGTATTGAGTTATGTAATAGAGTTTTCAAAATTCACAACAAAAAGAGATACTTAAACAAATAGGATTTGGATTAAATTACTTCTGGAAAATAAATCAGAGAAACACTTTAACAAGAATCTTAACTGTTATCTACATATCTCAATAAGTGTTATTTATGTAGTCATGAAAATATATATCATCTGTGATAATATTTAGCATTCAAATAATATAATAGCGACAGCATTTGTTTTAGTGTTCTAATATAATGGTTTTGTAGCTAGATTTTGTAGTTTTAATAGCTATTTTAGAGGAATTGTTTTGCTCTCCAGTGGTTAATCTTTTTAATAAGTTTTCTATGGCTTCTTCAAACTTATTTATGGTTTTTAGTTTTCCTTTCATTCTTTTCACATTAATTCCTTACTTGCAGACAATTGTAATGGCTACTAACAAATGTTTATATATTGATATCAGTTTTAACTGTGATGAATGCAGTTGTGTGCATTTGTGAGAGTGTATGTGAGTGTGTGCGCACACATGTGTGAGTGAAGGAGACTGCATGCAAGTGTAGGGATGGGCATGTGCACATTTGTGTGGAGTTAAATGTCTAATTCTAAATCCAAAGCAATTTGTACTAAATCTATGAAATCAACTCTTCAAAATAACCTTTAACATTCACTTTTGACACGAAATAGAATCCAAAACATGAAAGAAATTTTATGGTTTTATGGGCAAAGTAATGTGATTGCTCATTGCTGTCTTGGTCAACCACACTTCCACACCAAAGAAGACAAACATTGGCAAACCAGTCTGTGATGTAGTGTCAATCAGATAGCTGTGAGCAACTACAGTAACCTCAAGAGGCCATCAGAGAAGTGAATTTGTGTTAATTTGTTCAAATTCAAGATAGTTGAGCAATGTGATCTTTAACTTTATGGTGTATCAGTATTAATTTCAAACATTCAACTAAATGTAGTAGGTAGAATAGGAAGATAACTTAATAAGGTTTTAAGAGAGACAAGGGTGGCAAAAAATATATGTGGAGATAATGATATTACTATGTTACATGGAAGTTAGAGACAATTATGAACATAAATAATAGATAAAGAATCGGGAAAGAAAAAAATTCTTTTTATAAGTGCAATTTTGTAAGTTATTACAATTCATTATATTTTACTCAAGCTTTTAGGTTTTTGGAACTCAATTAGGAATCTGGTGTTAATTTTAATCTTGCCTCCTTTGATGTTTACATTTCCACTCTTTCCAGGAGTTCTTTAACTCCTCTTGTCCAGAACTCCTTTATACTTTTACTGGTTTTTCTTTTCTTTCCTCAAAAAATTATTTTCTGGTTTTCTTTTCTCTGTTGTCTTTTAATCCTATTTTGAACATCATGTTTCCAAATATATCTATTGTGGTAATATTTTTTTCATTTATCCCATTTCTTTACAAATCTTATTTTCAAAATCCTACAATACTTTTTTCTTCTTTTCCTTTTCTTTTCCCTTTCTTCTTCCCAGAATGGAATAGCTTTTATTGAGTAAATCCACATGGTATCTCAAAAGAGGAATCTACAATATTTAACACAATGGTGTTTCACAATACATCAAAATCTAGGGATCTGGGAAGTCCCAATTTCTGCTGTAAGAATGAATGATTAATATTTCATATTATAAGTTAATAAATTATAAAAAAAATAATTTATTAGACCTTATATTTTTAGGGAAATTACAATTTTATTTTTTGAATTTGATGTTTGAAAATAATTTTAAGTCAATTTTTTTGAAGTTGTAATCATTAAGAATTGATTTTATTATAACTGAAATGACAGAGTTACATTCAAAAATTTATGAATGATATACATGAAAGTTTATTTTGCAATATTTTACTGCTTTCTCCAATTACTGAAACAATTCATTGTAAAGTCATCTCGACTTTGTTATGCACATGATGGACTAATGCAAATGCAATGATAAACACACTAGTGTAACATTCGGGCCTGCAAGGCCTGCAATGTGGGCAGTCCCAGGTAAAAGAGGGCCTATTTTCAGGGGATATTTGTATTATTTAAGGAAGTAACACTACTTGTATTTGCTATACACTTTTATAAAGGGGTCCTGAATAAAAATTTTGTGGGCATGCCAGCACTCATTTTGTTACACTACTGGATAAACAATCCAAGAAACTGTTTTGATATCATGGTGAGGTCTTCACTGATGAAAATATAAGTGCTTCTTATTGTAAATGTAATTATCACAAATTGCAATTAAGCCTACTTAGCAAGGCTCATTTGGAAGATGTATGAGGCGCATCCAGAATCATGTGCATCTAGATAACCCGGATCCAGAATCACCAGGCGCATCTAGATTACATGTGTTCCTTTGGAGATGTTTACATTGAATATAAATACAAAACAATATTAAATGTACCCTTACCTCATTATGACTTGAGGAAAAACAGGCATTTATTGATTAAAATTTGCACTCATTCTGAGCTTGTTGGTTTTTGAGAACAGCTTAAAAGTGTATACAATGAAGAAGGTTATAAAAGAGATTGTAATGATAAGTTAAAATCTATAGTTTTATTTTACAGTTATTATGAAATAAAAAGTATAAATATTCACAGCAATTAAGTATCCCAAAATTTGTTTATATTTCAATAACTGTTAAATAACATCATGTCCTCATTTTAACTATTATGTAATTCAAAACTGACTTAAAGCAAAAGGTTTTCCTAATTTATTAATAAGACTGAAGTATATTTTGCATTTGTTCTGAATTTTTGGTTATTGATTGACTGAAGTCATCCATAAGTTTTATCCCTCATTCAACTGTGTCCTTTACTTCTTCTAAAACTCGTGATAAAAATGTTTATTTCTTTAAATTTGAAATCATCTTCCTAATATTTAGAATTGTTTTTCAATCAGGCTCAATCTTTGTTCAACATATGAAAAATCAACAATGATGTTGGTCCAACCAGGAAAATGGGGATACTGATGGAAAGTGATTTCACATTAGCTTTGTATTTCATTGTATTTTTTTTATTTTCCTTATTTAAGGATACTGCAATCTCTTACCGCTTTCTCTTTTTGAAGTTTGACATAGTTTTAAAAATAAAGAAAATTTTTCTACTTCTTTTGTGAAATTAAAAAAGTTTATGAAAAAGGGCAGATTGAGCAAACTCAGAGTTGCATTTCTCATAGAACATGTTCAGGGACTGTCAAAGAATTAGATCATTCATGAGAGTATTTTCTGCTGTTGTTGCTTATTCAAATCTTAACAATAATCAACACATTGAACAATCATTTTATTCAGTTTTTGTATTTTATCATTGTCATATTCCATTTTTTTCTAAAAGCTTCATAGAGTAAAGTATTGTACACAACCACCTATCTTTGTGAAATGCTCCAGGCTTTTGCCAACAAACTTCCTGGGATAGTTTCTTCCAACAGTATTCAACAGGGTATTCTCGGCACAACCCCTGGAGCCACCTCAAAGGAGACTTTTTCTTTATTGAGAATATTAGGGGCGAAAACTAATTCCTTTAAAGCTAATACATCAACACAAATTCGACAATTAAATGCATACTGTAGCCTTAAAAAAATTGAAGTTAATAATATGACTCAGCGCCGGTGGTTGTTGCAGTGGCAACTATCGCGACTGCTCCTTGTTGCCAGTGTGGAGTTGTTAAAGCAACAATGAGCGATTCGCTTGGCATATATGCATTGAGAATATTTTCTTACCAATTCTTGCCAAAAAGGCTCACTTCCATCTGTATTCAGAATTCAACTTCAACTAGGGTAGCGGTCCCAGAATTTAAGAAAACGCCCAGAATACACTTTACTCCACAGGAAGTCGCACCCAATTTTAACTGTTTTTGACGTTAAATAAATAAATAAAACACGCAAATAAGTATTTTTTCATAAAAATTGCCAGAAATACTCGAATTTCAAACAGTTAGCCTATGAAATATTACAATACTGCAATTTACGACCATATTAATAAATCTCAGTCATCACTTGTAAAACTTTATAGAACGATTTTCCTAAGAACGAACCAAAGTGACAACTACATCCATAAAGCTGGCTGACACACTATAGCAGAACACCAAAAAATTAGCTCATAATTTTAGGCTAATTATATGCTAATTAAATGCCATATTCCCAAATTTTAGGCTCTTGTAGTTTTCTCAAAAATCAATGTTCAGCCAGCTATAGAATAAAGCCAGCTGACAGAAAATCAAAAATTAAAGTTAGAACAAAACTACTAGTACAATAATTATAGGCTAATTATAGGCTCAGCAAAAATACTAATATTATTAAAAAATATCAATAAATACTATTTAAAAAATAATAATTAGGTGCAACACCATTCAAGTCGAGACAGACCATTGAACTTGTAATAATATTTAAATTAAAACCAAATAAAAAATGAAAGTTAGAACGAAACCACTTATGGTACCAATTATAGTCTAATTATAGGCTCACCGAAATTAATAAAATTATTTGTATATATCATTGTAAAAATTAATAATATGTAATAATAAGTAGCAACGTCATTCAACTCGAGGCAGACCATTCAACTCATAATTATTTTTAAACGAACGAGCAGAACATAGAGAAAACTGCTTTCGACATACTATTCATAACATTACGTACTATTTGCTGATATATCCTTGAAATAGGTGCTCGTCAACTTCAGCTAAAAATGTATCAAATATACCGTACAACCCAAACGCGCAAGTTGGCACTGCGGCACACCATTTAAATCATAACTAGCGAGCAGAGTACAGTTTCCATTCAAGATATTATGCATATGATTATATATTATTTTTATAAATATATCATGAATTAAGTGTCATCAACTTTCGCAAAAATGTTGCATAAATACAACCCAACCGACCAAGTACGTACATCCTCACGGCAATCAAAGCTTAATATTTTTTTCATACTAGTCCGCAGAATTTTTCCGCACATTTTTATTTTAATATATTATATATATTATTATATATAATTTGTTAATTTAGCCCCTAAATTAAGTGCTAGTCAACTATAGCAAAAAGGTGTGCAACAATACATCTCAACCCATTAAGTATGCATTTCCTCACCGCATTCAGAGCCTAAAAAAATTTAAATTAGACAGCAGAACACAGGTATATTTTAATATATTATAGTATTCTTATGTGCTATTTGTTGTAGATCTTTAATTAAGTACTTGACGTCAGAAAAAAGTGTTGAAACAAAGCAACCCAACCTGTAAAGAACGCACTTCCTCACGGCATTCAGAGCCTAATACTTTTTAAAACAGACAGCAGAACACAGTTCTGTTTTAAGATATTATACGTAATATTATATATTATTTGTTAATATAGCCCTTGAATTACGTGCTCGTCAACTTTAGCAGTAATTGATGCAACCATACAACCCAACCAATCAAGTAGGCACAGGCTCATTGCATTCAGATCCTAATAATTTTAAAACTAGACAGCAGAACACGGTTTTCTTTCAACATATTATACGTATTGTTATGTACTACTTAATGATATAGCCGTTGAATTAAGTGCTCGTCAACTGTAGTAATAATAATTGTTGCAACAATACAACCCAACCAATGAAGTACGCACTTCCTCAGGACATTCAGAGCCTAATAATTTAAAACTAGTCGGCCAATCACAGTTTTCTTTTGACATATGATACGTATTATTATAAACTATTTGCTGGTATAGCCTTTGAATTAAGTGCTCCTCAAATTTAGCAAAAAATGTTGCCAAAATATGATACCAAAATGGTTCAAGTACGCATTTCCTCACGGCATTCAGAGCATAATAATTCATAAACTAGACAGCAGAACACAGTTCTATTTTAATATATTATACGTAATATTATATATTATTTATTAATATAGCCCTTGAATTAAGTGCTAGTCAACTTTAGCAATAATTGTAGCAACAACACAAACCAACCAATCAAGTACGCACATCCTCACGGCATTTAGATCCTAATAATCTTAAAACTAGACGGCAGAAAACGGTTGTCTTTTAACATATTGTACGTATTATTATGTACTATTTTTTGATATAGACCTTCAATTAAGTGCTCGACAATATCAGGAAGAACTGTTGAATCAAAACTACCCAACGTGTCAAAACGCTCTTCCTCACAGCATTCAGAACCTAATAATTTTTAAACCAGATGGCAGAACACAGTTCTGTTTTAAGTTATAATACGTAATATTATATATTATTTGTTAATATAACCTTTGAATTAAGTGCTCGTCAACATTAACAATAATATTTGCAACAATTCAATCCAATCTGGGACGCCCTTCCTCACAGCCTAATAATTTTATTACTAGATGGCAGAGTACAGTTTTCTTCTAACACATGATACGTATTATTATATACTATTTGTTGATATAGGCTTTGAATTAAGTGCTCGTCATATTTAGCAAAAACTGTTCCCACTATACAATGTGGATCAAGTACTAGTACTTCCTCACGGCATTCAGAGCATAATACATTTGTGTATATTTCATACTGCTCGTTGTGTATATTTCGCGAATGTTCATTCCCGCCTGAGATATGGCATAATATTCTGGGGAAATACATCTTATAGCTCCCAGACTTTTAGATTACAAAAACGAATCGTACGAATAATAACCAATTCCCACCCACGTGATTCATGTAAGCCTCTCTTCATTAATCTAGGAATTTTACCATTACATTGTCTGTTTATTTACGAATCAGTTGTTTTTGTCAAAAATGACTTGCTTAAGGGCGGGAATATATTTTCAGAAAATACCGATGTCTATTACTATAACACTCGACGTAGAAATCATATTCATCAGGTGACAGTATCAGCAGCTCAATACAAAAAATTCACATACAATACATGTACATTATTTTACAACACTTTGCCAGACGACATTAAACGATTAAATTCGATAGAAAAGTTTAAATCCCAAGTGAAATCGTTTCTGCTGCATAACTGTTTCTATACAATTAGAGACTATACTGAGCATCACAAGAAAAGTGACATTAATTTTAACAATGATACATAATGCATTATTTACCATTTGGACTGTATAAATGTGTATAAACAACCTGTAACAAGTATTGTACTACAGCCTCCGGGTCAATGACCCTCATCTCGATCAGGTTTTTCGTCCAGTTTCCCTGATCCCTTGAGCAAATGCTGAGATGGCCCCTTGTTTTGCCTCTGGACATAAATGTAACTTCATTTTCTGTGCACGTCTTCTAGAATTCAGTGGGAAATACAATTATTCAAATGATCGTTTCCATGTTGTCGCGGCAGGAAGTATTCCGAAGGACAACATGGATAAGAGCCAAAATTTATTGCTTATTTATCCTTGAAAATATATTTTATTACATGGGAGGGTTGTTGTTGTTGTTGTTGTTGTTGTTTTAAATTTAAGTAGTATATAACTTAGTGTAGGGATCACAGAATTTTGAAAATGTGCACACAATTCATTTTTCCCCATAGCACGTCATACGCAGTTTGAACTGTTTTTTGACGTTAAATAAATTAAATAAATTAAAAAAGTTATAATTTAAAACTAGACAGCAGTAAGTGAAAAGTAGTTTTCTCTATGTTCTGCTCGTTCGTTTAAAAATAATTATGAGTTGAATGGTCTGCCTCGAGTTGAATTGATGTTGCAACTTATTATTAACATATTATTAATTTTTACAAAGATATATATACAAATAAATTTATTAATTTCGGTGAGCCTATAATTAGACCATAATTCGTCTATAAGTGGTTTCGTTTTAACTTTAATTTTTTATTTGGTTTTAATTTAAATATTATTACAAGTTGAATGGTCTGTCTCGAGTTGAATGGTGTTGCACCTAATTATTATTTTTTTTACAATAGTATATATTAATATTTTTTAATAATATTAGTATTTTTGCTGAGCCTATAATTAGCCTATAATTATTGTACTAGTAGTTTTGTTCTAACTTTAATTTTTGATTTTCTGTCAGCTGGCTTTATTCTATAGCTGGCTGAACATTGATTTTTGAGAAAACTACAAGAGCCTAAAATTTGGGAATATGGCATTTAATTAGCATATAATTAGACTAAATTATGAGCTATTTTTTTGGTGTTCTGCTATAGTGTGTCAGCCAGCTTAATGGACGTGTGACAGCTAGTGCTTGTAACATAACTGAAGGTTCTGTGGTCGTTGTGTGCTTGAGCTCATTAGACTCCCTCCTTGCACTCGTTCGTTTGCAGTTGGCTAACTTGTAAATGGCTTTGACGCTTCCTTTTGTGATGACCTCGTCCGACAAAAATATAGTGCGCCACGAGAAATAACTGAAATTAGGAAGTGCAGTGTTATGTGCTCTACTGTAAAAATTTATTTTTTCTATAAACCTTTCATTGAATTTACTTTTTATGTCATAATTATGTTTATTTTAAAACCGAGACTTGTGTGTGACATGGCTGGTTCACGTGTTTCCGGCGCCTGTGCTGTAAAGTGGCAAGCTGTATTTACATTCGTGGCAGTTTTCTTTTACTGATATGAGAGCATGATAAGAGATTTTCGAAAAACAGATTTTGCCGAAAATGGGACCAGCACCGCCTGCTTTGACATTCTTTGCTACATACGAGAAAAAAATCAAAGCTTTTTTTTAGAAAAAATGTTTAAATTAATTTAAAAATTGTCTGTTTCACGCAAAATTACGCAAAAAGTATTAATATTAAAAAAAATGAACGTGACCTTACCTGAAGATCGTTCTTGATAAACAGATTTCATTAAAGAAAAAAGTTCTATCTACATTATTATAATAATTAAGATAGAATTAATTCCAATAGCATTGGGTCTCATACCAATTGTTTGTCCTATAAACGATCACATATTCGGTGCTACCGCGAATACGTGTAACATTCAAATAATTTTACCTTTTCGAGAAAAAGGATGGCATAGAACGACGTTTTCTATGAAACACGATGGTGTCAACTTTGGAATATGAAATCCTGAGCTGTGGAAACGTTGCACGATATGATCGAAGAAACTCGAAGAAGAAGAAGAAGAAGAAGAAGAAGAGTAAGAAGAGTTTGCATATGTTTTCTCGAGACCCGCAAAAATGGTCTGATGAAAATATAATGCATAAGTGAGCTGATAAACTTCTGGGGTACGCCACTTGGGAAGATAAGACAGTAGAGAGGAGGCAATGACCAAGCCCCGAAGTGTTTCACTCTACTCTCCGACGACATGTCTAGCTTGTACTGGTTTATACACAATCGTTTCCATAAAAAGAACGAGTACTTTATTTCAATCAGTTTAAATCTTGATAGACTATACAATTAAACGTAACGAGTTTATTTTACTTTGAAGAACACACGAATATTTTACACAACAAAGATTTAGGTAACAATATTTGTTGTTCAGAAACTGAGAAAACTTCGACATTAGATAGAACAAATTAGGCCCTCAAAGAAGACCCCGTTAGTTACAGAATTATCGTTCCCACATTCAACAAAGTCAGGTGATTTGTCAACGTGATCTAGCCATGGAACTATTACTTTCTGATTGCTTTTCAACACAGATATTTTTAAAACTTCTTGTTTTTGCGTTTATAATCTGAGAGACTCTTCGATGCTCTTCTAGTAATTTTTAAAATATTCATTATAACGATAGAAATGTGAACGATCCAGTAACAGTGGCTAGTCTCTTTAACCAATACTTTTCGAGAATTCCCGCCGATCTCACTCAGGATCTTCAGCCACAAAATTCAATATCAGAGATTTCCCCCAAAAATTTAGACACGATATTTCTTTCCGAAACTTATTCCTATAAAGTTTTCAAAATAATCGGTAAACTAAAAAATAAATATTCTGTAGGTTTAGATGAATTTCCGGATTGTTTGTTAAAGACCTATGTGCCTGCCACCCATACACCCGATAACTCACATCCTTATGCACCGGAAATTTTGCAGATATTTTCAAAACAGGTAAGACTAAGCCGCTCTTCAAAAAAGGCAAAAAAAAAAAAAATTAAATTCAAAATCATCTGCCTATTTTTATTCTGTCATATTTTTTTTCAAAATATTAGAGAGACATTTTTACGTACGAATGGAAACCTTTCTCAGTAAATACGACGCGCTTTCAGTTTGCCAATATGGATTTAGAAAATAAAAATCTACGGAAACAGACATATTTTCTTTTCTTAAAGATGTCGCCTCATCATTGAATGAAAATGAAGCACCTATTGCATCATTGAATGAAAATGAAGCATTATTTTTAGATCTCTCAAAAGCTTTAGACGCCATTGATCATTAAAATGGAATCATTTTACTTTCAAAATTACCTTCATATGAAATCCGTGGTATTGACCCAGATTGGTTATTTTGTACTTACCGATCTCAGAGAGTAGAAATACCTTACTGGAATGATGGAAAATTATGTACACACCTTTCCAACTTTTATTTATTTAACGTCAAAAAAAAACAGTTAAAACTGCGTATGACGTGCTATGGGGAGAAGTGAATTGTGTGCACATTTTCAAAATTCTGTAACCCCTGCACTAAGTCATATGCTACTTGAATTTTGAATGAATGAAGAAGAGGAGGGAAAAAAAGCAAGCAAGCTCCCATGTAATAAAAAATCTATTTTCAAGGACAAATAAGCAATAAATTTTGGGCTTATTGCTTATCCGTTGTCCTTTGGAATACATATCGATACATCGACGCATATCGATACATCGACGCATATCGATACATCGACGCATATCGATACATCGACGCATATCGATACATCGACGCATATCGATACATCGACGCATATCGATACATCGACGCATATCGATACATCGATACTTCCTGCCGCGACAACGTGGAAACGATAATTCGAACGATATTTCCCACTGAATTGAAGACGTGCACAGATAATGAAGTTACATTTATAGCATAGAAGCAAAACAAGGGGCCATCTCAGCATTTGCTCAATGGATCAGGGAAACTGGACGAAAAACCTGATCGAGATGGGACAACTCTTTGCCAATAGCACATGCCAATAGCACTAAAAGTCCCTCAGGGATAGATTTTAGGCCCTACTCTCTTCCTACTATATGTAAACGATATGCCCTCGACGATTCGAGACGGAAGAACCGTTCTCTTCGCGGATGATACGAACATTATTTGCAATAAAAGACCGTAAAAAGTAAAATATCAGATGTTTCAAATTGGTTCCGTAATAGCAAATTAATAGTAAATGAAAAGAAAACAGTTTTAATGCAGTTTTCCATTTCAAATAAACTATTCTGTACTCCATTGAAAATGAACGGTGTACCATTGACTGATGTTAAGGCAACAACATTTTTTGGTCTCTCGATTCAGTCAAACCTCAAATGGAACGTCCATTTAAATGAACTGAACACAAAATTAAGTCATTATGCTACGCGTTCAGAATTCTTTCAAATTCAGTCAGACATCATACTGTTCGTTGTGAATATTTCGCGAATATTCATTCCCGCCTGAGATATGGCATAATATTCTGAGGAAATATATCTTATAGCTCCCAGACTTTTAGATTACAAAAAGGAATTGTACGAATAATAACCAAATCCCACCCACGTGATTCTTGTAAGCCTCTCTAGGAATTTTACCATTACCTTGTCTGTTGATTTACGAATCAGTGGTTTTTGTCAAAAATGACTTACTTAAGGGCGGGAATATTTTTTCAGAAAACGCCGATGTCTTTATCTATAACACTCGACGTAGTAATCATATTCATCAGGTGACCGTATCAACATCTCATTACAAAAAATTCACTTACAATACATGCGCATTATTTTACACTTTGTCAGATGGCATTAAACGATTAAATTCAAAAGAAAAGTGAAATCGTTTCTGCTGTATAACTATTTCTATACAATTAGAGAATATACTGAGCAACACAAGGAAAGTTACATTAATTTTAACAATGATATTTAACGTTTTTTTACCATTTGGACTTTTTACCATTTGGCAATTCTAAACAACCTGTAACAAGTATTGTACCGCAGCCTCCAGGTCAATGACCCCATCTCGATCTGGTTTTTCGTCCAGTTTCCCTGATCCTTTGAGCAAATTCTGAGATGACCCCTTGTTTTGCTTCTGGACGTGAATGTAAGTTATCTGTGCACGTCTTCTAGAATTCAGTGGGAAATATAGTTATTCAAATTATTGTTCTTCATGTTGTCCCGGCAGAAAGTATTATTCCTTGACGAAGGACATGATGAAGGGAAAGAGCACAAATTTATTGCTGATTTACCCTTGAAAATAGATTTTATAACATCGGAGCGGATACATTTGTTAACAATCCTCGCAAAAAACGCCTATCTTTTTCGATATTCAAAATTCAAGTATATATGGCTTAGCGTAGGTTTACAGAATTTTGAAAACGTGCACATAATTCACTTCTCCCCATAGCACGTCACACACAGTTTTAAACTGTTTTTGACGTAAAATAAAAATAAATAAAAATTACTTAATTGCGCCTAAAATTCCGAGTCCGCGGTCAACGCCCAATGGGGGTTTTGAGACGCGTTGCGTCATGACGAAAGCGCAACAAATTTAAAAAAAGCAAACATCAAAATGCCATGCCTCGTACGCTATAAATTATGTAGAACACAACTCAGTAAAATTAGGCCAAAAATGGTGATCGGCTGAAATAAATTCCGTAGTTTGGAAGTTTGGTAAGCTTTTCCCTTGGTATTAACAGTACATCATATTAAGATTCCTGAAGTGTGAGCCGGGGAGCAGAGGGAGCTATTTAGGGGTGTTTTTAATTATTTTTTTTGCATGTATGTCCGAAACTATCAATCCTAACGAAAATTATTCTCTGTATAAAATTAAATTAATCAAAATTTCCTAGAAAAAGTTCCTATAAAGTTTTTTGTAGAATTAACTTTCAAAGTTACAGGCCCAACACTTCCTTATGGCCCAGAGTCATGAGTCACTTGTAGGAAAGATACTCTTAGCTTTGAGTACAGGCAGCGGAGATTAGTTTTTTGAGATCTGTTAAAGGCTGCACAGGACTCGATAAAATAAGAAATATTGACATATGAAATTAACTTAATATTTTCATACTAACCACTCGTATAGAAGGAAATAAAATTAAATGGAAAAACAAGTAGAAAGGATGACGGATGAAAGATTTTCAAAAGAAGTAATGAAATACGAAGAGATCCAGGTCGCCCAAGAAGATGGAGAGAGAAGATGAAGAAGAAGAAGATGAAGAAGAAGAAGAAGAAGTTATATATATGCTTTGAAAGTTCTGGGTTTTACTTACGGCAAACCTTTATTTTAGTTATTCACTTTATAAAACCTATGTTCTTACGCTTTCAGAAGTAATTTTTTTCAAAATGTATCAAGACTGCATTTACCTATTTTGTCCAAAAACACAAATGTCATATCTTATCAAATCTTACTTTATACAGCCGTCTCACGAGTATCCGAGATTATTGGGACAGAGATTACTTCGGATACGAAAAAGATTGGATAATCCATAGTTCATTTGATAAAAGGATTGTGAACAACCATTTTTTTAAAATTACTATGTGTACTATAAAATACAAAGTACATAAAACAAAATAAAAGGAATAAAGACGCGCGTTTAGCGCAGTCTCGAAGAGATAACGTATACTGAGAGTGGCAATAACAAAGTCATAATCAATGATTGGCGATGGAATGCAATAATGATGCAATTGAGGAAAGTCCCAACATTCCTGGAATCGCTGACGACATCGATTGTTTTCTAATTAATTATTTGTTGCTTTTTCTTCGGCCTGCCTCGAATAATCGAGACTCGGATAATTGAAAGTCCTCTGTAGAATCAAATATCTTAAGAATTTCAGTTGTCATTGCTTTTGTAAATACACTGGGAATTAATAGTTTGCGAACACTAACACCATGATTCCATAGCGTTTCACGCACTTCCCAAGACTGCGTAACTCCCGTTTGTTGTATATACGTATAATGGTGTTGAGTATTCCATCGCCTCATAAAGGCTGACAGGTTGATTTGTGGTGGTGTTAAAAAATCCTGTCACGTTTTCCGTAACAACGTTCTCTAACCATTTACTGGCGTCGACGTGGAATAATCCTCCGTTAAGTTTGTTAGTCATCATCAGTCGTAGTCAGTTTTATCCCTTCGGTCTGGGGCCACGAGTGTTGATAGTGACAGGTGTGTTGTGCCTGAAAAAGGAATGCAGGGGTTACTTAATGCCAGTATTTCAAGGAAGGAATATATAACTTCAGAATAATTGTTATTTATGCTCCAACAAAAACCGCACTTAGGCAGGCTCTATTGCAGATGATTTGATAAAAGACTCTTCAGGGTGTCACTCATCAACATCTCAAGGTTCTTTCTCTCTATGTTCTTCTGAAGTTCAATTTGATTTCCATTGTAAGGAGAGTTTATTTGCGGTTTCCATCAAAAATAGAAGAAAAAGAAAAACAGTGTACTTACTACAGTCAGGGTTCAGGGAAAGACTGCTTCCAGGGGATGAATCCTGAGTCGTAACTGCAGCGAGGAGTACAGCGTGAATGATGTCAATCAACGTGCAATTACTTTACGACTTCAAAGTCGTACGGACGAACAGAGCTGTAATTTAACTATCTTCAGTTTCAAATCAATACCTTTTGATTGTCTCCAAATCAAATAATACAATCACCATCTGAGATCTTTGGACAGCAATTCTAGCAAACAACTTTTGAGTAGGAAATCCCTAGTGCGTAAGCAACTAGCTCATCCGCAAATAAATCTGATTAAAAAGGGGGGCGCGGTTTCTATCACTGATGCATTTATCATGTAACTCTCTAGGAGCACAAAGAACCACCCACTTTCTTAACTAGAATACATGTTATGAGCAAGCTCCTCTTGCTATATAAAAAGAAACAGAACAATGATTTATATGAGTTTACTCGTATATTGTTTCCCCATCCTGGGAATATTTTAGCTTGTTTGAGTAATTTCGCCGATTGATTGATTAGTATCTCCCACCGCTCTAGCCTGGAGAAGCTCTAAGCTCCCGACTGGACTCCCGACGAGTGGAGTGGTGTAATGTAAGTGAGTGAGTGGGCAAGGGGTGAAGATAGGACAAGGAAGTCCAAGGAAAGATGGCTCGCGGATCGTTTGTTAGGGTACAGATGCGGCATTCGCCTTGTATTGATCGAAGAAACCACGGAAAATGATCGATCAGAGCAGCCAGCCGCTAGAATACTCCTCCAGACAGCTCAACGGCTCATTTCGATCTAGTGGACTTGCTAGTTCGAAAATACCACTACCGCCGGGACTCGAACTAAGGACTTTGACCTTCCGGTCAAAGACACTGCAGGAACATCAGTTGATGCCCTGAGCCACCTTTGCCGGTGTAATATTGTTCCGTCTCGATATACTATATGTACTATAGTATAGTGTGTGTGTGTGTGTGTGTGTGTGTGTGTGTGTGTGCGCGCGTGCGAGTGTGTGTGTGAGTGTGAGTGTGAGTGTGAGTGTGAGTGTGTGTGTGTGTGTGAGTGTGTGTGTGAGTGTGTGTGTGTGAGTGTGTGTGTGTGGGCGCGCGAGCGCGCGCGCGCTTGCATGCGTGTTTGTGTGTGTGTGGAGATACGTCAGTTTGGAAACAAATAAACTCGTCAATTCTTCACATGACTAACATGCTCTATACGGGTTCTATTGCACATGGGATAGCACACAGGAAACAGTCACCGAAAAGAGGAAGGAAACCGTGAGTAAGACGGACGAGACGAAGTGGAGAGAGCGGGCGTATCTGGAAGGTCAGGGTGACACAGAAAATCGCGGGGCCGGGCGGACATCCGCGTGCTGTCAGGTACCGCCCGACGTCTGTAGGGGCTATCGCGCCCTGCCGCCTATCGGGCGCCGTGACCCGCGGTGACCACGACCCGCGACGGAGGCGTTGCGCCGCGCCGCGCCGCGCTGCGCTGCTGGCCGCAGCAGTCATGGCCCCGCGCTCCGCCCCGCTGCTGCCGGCGCAGTGGGCGCTGCTGGTGCTGCTCTGCTCGGCCTGCGCCGCC
The DNA here is from genome assembly GCA_011170035.1 of Teleogryllus occipitalis. Lineage (NCBI taxonomy): Eukaryota > Metazoa > Arthropoda > Insecta > Orthoptera > Gryllidae > Teleogryllus > Teleogryllus occipitalis. The sequence goes on along the minus strand of BLKR01001432.1, from coordinate 1,552 downwards.
CGCGCCGCCCGCCTACCAGGTACGTCGCCCCCAGACTGGGGTGTTGGCACTTCACCGATTATACGCCACTTTCTCCCTAGATTATAAAATAATCCCTCGAAGTTTTTTCTACTTATTTTTTAAGTTATGTAGTAAATTTAACAAACGATTTTTATAAATTTGTCCAATGTATTAAAATTTGTTATACATTAATCACAACATACTACAATATTAAACTGATTAACATTTATCTGATTAAAATTAATTAAATGATGCAATTTAAAATACATTCAAAAGCTTAAATATTATTAACCGTAATTCTACTTTTTAAGATTTGATTCAACGACGATTGTCAATGGAGATGTGAATTTAAGATTGTGCCTGTAAAGTTTATAAGTAAATTTTTTAAGTGCACACACATTTGTATTATGTAACTAGGAATACCCTAAACTTTCCCCCCAAACATCAATAATCTAAAAAAATCACTAAATCTGGGAGGAAATCCATCAGTCTGACAACACTGATTGCCTTCCACGCAGGTCGGGAGAAGCCTCGTTTGGCACTGCAATGTTAATTTGTTAAAATGTTAACACGTAATGTTACATAATCGTGGATGTCTCTGATTTTGTTCGAAGGAAGCTCGTCGAAGTTGACTGTGCACAAGAAAGGTGACACATTTCAAAAATCGGTTTTGAGTTGTGGGACGTGTGACGCGCCTCTTTCGGAAGTTGACTGACTTCAGCGTATTCCTAGGGAAGTGCGTCACTTACGAGTACTGAGTGATTTGATATTTACTTAATTTTTGGAGAGAGGGGCATGGTGTTATAAATGATAAGCAGAAAGACACTTAAGAGCTCGAGAGCTATTCGTACAAGTGCCTAGGAAGAGATAGAGAAAAGAGAGGACAATTGGAGGAGAGGATAGAGAAGAGAGAGAGGAAAGAGAGAGGAACATGTCTAGAGAAAGGAGAGAGAGAAGAAGGCACAGCGATGAGGGAAGTCGAGCAAATAAGATTAGCGGCTCATCGTCTTCACCGTGTTGTCATTGCCGCCACCGCTATTTGTTGCCGCGAGATGCCATCTCTCTCGGGCAGACTTGTGGCTCGTCTCCGAAGGTTGCTCACTCACGTCGTACATTGGTGTCTCCTCGCGGCTACCAGAGAGCCAGGCCGGTCTTTCGCGTTTATATAATATAATTTTGGATATGATTTGTGGAAGTAAAAACAATTGGCGACCGTTGAAGGAAAATATTGAAAGGGTGACGTTTGGAAAGAAACTTGAAGGGGTGGGTTTGTAATGTTAGAATTTCTGGTAGGTGGAGAATAACGTTGAATGAAAAGTTGTTTGCATATAGCAGCTCGTCACAAAAATTTTTTGAAAACATTATAAATTTACTATTAAAAATTTAAGAATACTTCACAAGGCATACCTTTAAGAAACGAACGCTGTCTTTTACTGGGAAATTAAAGACGCCACTCGGGATAAAATCGTTCTGGAAAAATGAGAAATGTGCTGTCATTTGTCATGCGCACCGACGAAGTTAGCTTTGAACATTGCAAGAATGTAGAGTACGC